>CM076580.1:464038603-464216103 GCA_034641835.2 Pinus albicaulis | reverse complement strand
AGAGGGCCACCGCCGCGCGAGGGGACGTTGGCTTAACCAAAAGAAGGAAAACAAGGCACCCGATCAAAAGCATCCCACGTTTTCGCACCCTTCCACATACTACATTGCGACGCAACATCCTTTCTATCTACACGACATAACGAGCGACAATCAAGCAACCAAGCAGAGACAAGCCACAACCTAAACTTGACCACTAGAAAGGCCGAGGGCCCCGACGAGACAAGTGCCTAGAGCACGTTACTACTGAGAGGTAAACGACCCCCCAACCCACACAAGGCGTCAGACAAAAAATGCACTAATAGCAAACCCACCCCGCTATTGCACCCCTCCCTGTACAGGGCACCCGACAACCTTTCCAGCCAAAAATTCGAGGGGGCCCAAACAACCGAAACTCCAAAGAGGAGTTATCGCAGGCTGACACTCAATGCTGGATAAAGCCCAGGGCCACAAATACGCCGGCGGTGCAACGTCACACCCTAAAAGAGGGAAGCCCCCAAAGCGCACACCACAACGCTTTTGCAACAATCGACACATCCAAGAAATGACCAAGTCGCGCAAAAAAACCCACAATCCAAATGGTGAGGCCTAGGACATAACCTGCTTCCTAATTTTCCTTGGAAGGGGGGAGTGGCTCAAGAAAGGACGAGGAATTCCCTCAACACCAAAGGGGGACGAGAAAATAATGCCACCTCGTGCCCATTGACGAGGAAACTTGCAATTTTGATGGAGCTCGAACCAAGGGAGGGCTATTTCATTACCTAGACCCAACCCTTCCGCGAGGGCATGTCGAGGAACAGGCGAGAGGACTAGGGTGGCCAGCCCAACGAATTTCTCCGCGCTTCATCCATCCCATATTTGACCCCACCCCGACATTTTCCCCTCGCGAAAGGGTTGAGGTAGGAAGCGCACGCGCAACCACTCCCTTGACCCAACCACCAACAAAAGGCTCGCCCAAGCAAACACATAAACCACCGCCGCCGCCTTTTGGAGAGAACCAACTATGGAGGCCCACATCTTCCAACGAACAAAGGACCGAGCACCGCTGCTACGAACGAGTCTGAATTTTTCCATCGTGTTTCCCAAGCACCTCGTCTGCAGCAACCATGCCCCGCCGAACGGACCGTTGGAGAGGGGGCTCCCGGGCAACGAGCTTTCGAACCCCATACAAAAAACACATTAGGGGAAATAATAACAAAGGATGGGACAAGCACAAGCATCGCTTGCAAGTACACGAAACAACAAGCGGGAACTCAAGATAGGCAACTAAAAATGTTGCGAGTCTCTTTCGCAAGAGGCACCACCCCGACAAAGCATCAAACCCGCTCACCTAGAGACACACCACACGTTACTAGATTACATACAATCGAAACCCACACACAACCCAAACGAAAAAACAAAACCCTGCTATCAATGATCCTACCGCAGGTTCACCTACGGTAACCTTGTTACGACTTCTCCTTTCTCTAAATGATAAGGTTCAATGAACTTCTCACGACGTCGACAGCGGCGAACCACCGTCGTCGACGCAATCCGAACACTTCACCGGATCATTCAATCGGTAGGAGTGACGGGCGGTGTGTACAAAGGGCAGGGACGTAGTCAACACGAGTTGATGACACGTGCTTACTAGGAATTCCTCATTGAAGACCAATAATTGCAATGGTCTATCCCCATCACGATGCAATTTGAGAAGATTTCCCGATGCTCTCGAACCAGGAAGAAAAACTCGTTGGCTGCATCAGTGTAGCGCGCGTGCGGCCCAGAACATCTGTGCGCCCTCACACCTAGCATTGCATATCCAATATACACAACAACATGTATACAACATCATATGTACACAATACTACAAATGCAACATTACACATCACCATAGGTACGATCACTCAATATACAACATGCACGACATATATACAACAATAGCACTACACATCCAAAACCATACATTGACTCCGCAAGTAACATTTCTTCTAGTGTCTTTCCACTATCCATGTTTATCCTAGCATGTCGCAGATCACACTACTTTCACTTCACTTATGTATCCCTCAACATTAATTGTCCATAACATAAACATAGGAACAATACATGCATATAATATCAACTCATGTCCACATGATACTGACCTCATAGATCTGTCAGGATTACTCTTCCCACTTTATTCCTCATAAGACTAGGAACCTCTTCATGCCATTCACCTGCATAAAAAATCATTCCTCCACAAGAATGATCCTTGAAAACCTTGTCAAATAGTGATATACATACATACATACATACATATATAATCATTAGCATAAAAAAATCATCATCTTGTCATAAAATGACATACATACACACATATATACATATAAACATTACCATTAAACAATCTGTTACACTGAAAATTGTCACCTTGACATTCTGCTGACTGTATGAGCTCATTATCACTCATACTTCCTCCTTTTGCAAGTCCAATATACCAGCTCCTCATGTCAAGCTTCAAAATCAGAAGAAAATCCCTAAAATCCCCTAAGAATTGGTATCGCACTTTCTCTATGCATTCCCTGCGGTCCCGCACCTAAATCTCAGCCTGCATGCGGAACCATACCGCACTTTCTTTGTGTAATGGGTGCGGACCTCTGTAAAACATAAAAAGGCGAGAAAATGAAGATTAAAAAGTGAATTCCAGGTGAATTCTAGAAGATTCTAGACGGGAATTTTCGGGAATGGATACGCTTTGAAGAGGTTCATGCATCCCTCACTTGATGGAGCTAACCCCTTGATGTAAGAAGCTTATCCCTTTGAAGGAGGATTCTATCCCTTCATATTTGGAACTAGAAACCTCCTCTTTTCCACTATAAAAAGAGGCCTTGGGTAGCCTCAAAGGGAGTTCAAGCTTATGAGATTTGAAGTTAAATGCTGTTGAGATTTAGACTTGGTTAACTAAGACTTTATGTGAGGTTAAATCACTCATCTCCATTGGTCTTAGTTCAAGAGTGCAATGCTTGTCAAAGTAGAGGAGATTCCTGCTTCGGACCCCGGGAGGACCTGCACAACATCAAGGCACAGGTTGTAAAGGTTTTCTATCTTTAAAGTTAATACAAATATACTCATTTCTCTCATTAAACTGTCAATTTATGGTTTATTTCATAAATTCCTTGATCATTATGATAAGTATGATTTATGATAATATTTATACAGGTGCTGCTTAATCTTTTTGCTTGTTTGTGATTGCAGATATAAGAGGAACGTTCTTTCAGTGCACGGGAAGGACTTCAACAAAATCAAGCAAGCGTTGGACATAAGGTAGGCTCTACATCCGTATAGTGTTTTTATAAATCTTACATGCTTAGAGAGAGATTAGTATAATTGGCTGTTTGTTGCTAGTTACCTTTTGTACTAGAGAGATCGGTCTTGTCCGCAAGACGGATTAATCTACACAACACAATCATGATCCAGGACGAACCTGTCAAACACGACATACATACATACATACATACATGTATACATATATAAACATCGACATAATCATGATCACAACACAATTGCTAGATATCATAAGGTCTAGGTTAAGAGACATTCCTTTGTTCGTGCCCAACATGCACAACATTGGGAACAACAGTTCCCAACATAGAGAGAACCATAGGGGTCTCATACTTATCTGAGAATCCCTAAGAAGCATCACTCCCTTACATCGTTAGCTGCAAGACAATCTATTTGACCATAGATACATTGTGCATTCATTTACAAGTAAAAACATAGAGAGAACCATACATCATCACTGATAAAATACATGCTTATAACGAGCATAATAACAACAAAAATAAAATGGATACAACAACAATAGAATCCACATAATAACCAATACATTTTCATACCAAATACTAAAGGAATGAACTCTTCATTGCTGAATATAAAAACCAACCAGAGATGGGACTTGCACGTTCCACCCAGTCATAGATTGTGTTGTATCTCAAGAAACAATCCCTTGGTTGTGGTAAGGAATCAGTGCTCAAGACATTTATAAATGTATGTCACAAAATTAGGATATCAGATGGTCTTTGTTTTACACCATTGGAAATTAATTATTTATAACCCTCAATAATCTGATATAATGAAAGTCTTCACAATGCCATTATCTGCTGATATTAATTGAAATGGAAGGCAGAAATTGGAAAGGAAACTCAAAATGATATGCTGAATAACATAATCTATCACTTTAAATCTCAGAAGAAAATTTATGTAGATAGAATAGTTGGAGGGAAGGAGTGCACATTAAGGACGTTTAAATCTTACTTATAAATGTAAAAAGAGACCTGCAACTACATTACTTCACCTCATTCACGGAAAAAAAAAACACATGATGAAACTGGAAAAAACGCATCAACATCAACAAGTGTAGGAAACTTGATCTTCTTTCCTTAATGTTCAGAAAATTCAATACAAAATTTATAGTCTTCCAGAGGTCCCAAACTCGGAACCCCCACCCAATCCAATTTATGGGCTTTATATTTTTTCCTCCCGAGTCATCTACCTAATCAATTATAAAACTGATTTATAAAACAATTAATAAACTGTTTTTGACGGTCTTCTTTTCAAAATTCTCTTCGAAATAATGAAATTACATTTTTTATTTAACATTGTATATATTACTAATAATAATATATATAGTATAGTTAAAGGCTTCTTTTTTTACAAGCTTTAAACCTTTAAACACTAGCATTTAATTAGACTCCTAATACATAGAATAAATTAATGAAGGAGGATCACATTTTCAATGTACGACTGTAGAGATAACGAATATGGATGGCATGTGGGCCCCACTGTCATGTCCGCACATAACTTCCCCAAAACCATAAACCATTTGCAGAGGCACCTTTGGTGGTTTCCAGAAATTAATAGAGTGATGTCGCATTGAATATCAATCGTTGATTCCTTTGATGGCAGTTTGGGAAAAATCATTTACGGGATCACTTATTCGCATATGTTTCGTATAGCTTGTGCTTCCGGGTTGCCATTGATTTGAGGAACTAATAACATGGACCATCAATTTAGTGATATTTGCTGGAACGATAATTATGTTTGTGAAAAATTGTTCCTTTTGATAAACGACTTCATCTATTTTCCTCTTTAATTCATCATTTTGTTATGTTCCTTCTCTAAAAGAATTCGCTATATGAATTCTCCAAATCGGATTTCGATGTTTCAATCATCTTGCTTGCTTTTCAGAATTAAGCTCCATATTCAATGCCAAAAGTTTTTCTATGGAAAGTTCAGATTAGAAGTGTGGCGATACAGCTGCTTCGGTCATTAGCTCCCTCTCGCATCGAATGGTTGGGCTTAGAATGAACTTATAAGTCCAACACTCTCCCAAGAAGAAAGATTTACTAGCGAGGTTCCCTGCTTCTCTTCTATTAACATATCTACGATAGTATTCTTTTGAAAACTAAATTGATTATTTCAAAACAAGCCTATGTTTTCTGCTTGTTTTACTAGCTTCCACTTGTCATATTTGTCATGTGATTTGTGCGTAACATGAATTTCTCCCTCTTTTCTTAACACAGTGCTTGCATTCTTGAAAAATTCCTTCACCAACTAATAAAATCCGATGGAAGTCAAAATAATTCTTGATACTTTTGTCCATGCCAGGAATTTACAACTTGCAAGATGTTTTTTTAATAAAACTGGCATTTAAGGAACTGGAGAAATCTCTAAAACCACTTTGAATTTTTGGAAAATTCCTGTGATAAGTCAATTGGGGTCTCTCTGCACAAAACCCATGTCACGGATTTTTGAAATTTGTCTCCGTTTTCCCGAAATTGAGCCCAAGATTATTGTGCTGGGAATGTCTGTGTTTTTTGGGATGTGCAGTCATATGTTCCTAATTCTTCATCTTGGCACAGTTCTTCAAATTCCTTTAAAACTTTTTGTTTATCTCAACTATGACTTCATATATAGAATTAGATAAGCATCTTTTCATTTTTTCAAGGAAACTTTCCAATACTATTTATTTCAAGCAATTCCTTTGTCATTCTAGGCACCCTTTTGTTGATATGTTGCAGAACAACATTCCCCAAAATATGATAAGGCATAATATTTCCTCTACCTTCGTTAATAAGTATCATTCCTAGGAAATGCAAGGCAACGTAGAGCTTGCTGGATAGGGCTGGATCAATTTGTGACTAAAGAGGAGGTAACCCATCCTCAACTAGGGAATTTGTATGTTTTTTTAGGCAACTAAAATGTCTTCAATGAAGCATCTCCCTACCTCAGACTTTTTCCACCTCCATGAAGACTCAAAATTTCGTTCTTGTATCTTTTAATTTGCTGAAACATTGAGCCATGAAACACATCCAAGACATGAGATGAGGAGAATCGTTGACCAACATATGTTGAACTTGTGGTTATCTTCTTGAACATGTTCTAACTCTTCTTAAATTTTTAATAATTGTTCCTCAGCAACCTTGAATTGCTCAGAACCTCTCTTGACTTTTAGCCGAGTCAAATTGTGCTACAACATCTAGCTCCAATTGGGGACATCATTTTGGTAGCAAAGTGCTGACAACTTGTAGATCAGTAGCCTTTATTAAGCATGGAGTCAAAGAGAACTTGTAGACCAGTAGCCTTTATTGGGCATGGAGTCAAATCAAACTGAATTTTCTCCCTATACAAAATCTCTGAAAATTTCAAACTTCTTTGAAACCTCTCTTCCAGGATCTTTATTCTTGAACTGAAAATGCTACACTAGAAATACTGCAACTGGGAATGCTCAACTCCTGAGCTTATTTATGTACAACTCCTATATATATATATATATATATATATATATATATATATATATATATATATATATATATATATATATATATATATATATATATATATATATATATGCATGGCTGAACTTAATCAGGTGAAGTCAACCTTCCAATGGCAGCAAACTAACATCTGTATGTTAGACTTAATACCTTCATACTGCTGAAATTTAAAAATCAAAACAGGGATG
Organism: Pinus albicaulis; assembly: GCA_034641835.2. NCBI lineage: Eukaryota > Viridiplantae > Streptophyta > Pinopsida > Pinales > Pinaceae > Pinus > Pinus albicaulis. The sequence continues at coordinate 464,209,124 of CM076580.1, read as the reverse complement.
TACCATGAAAATTTTCCATATACAAAACTTTTTACATACCCTTGCATAAAATCTTGTTGCTGATCAAAGAAATTTGACATATGCTCAGCCACGGGATCATAGAACCTATGAGACAAAATTTTGGCTGCCTCCTTTTCTTAAACATTTTGCTGATGTAGAATTCTTTGAACAGGGAAACTTCCTTCACTGTTTGACTCCTCAATTTGGAATTGTGTGCGAGGAACTTGATTGCCATTTTCTGTGGGCAGGCATTTAGGCTGAAATGAGAAATCCAAGGTTTGTTCCCCATAATGCTGATGTTCTTCGTATAATGCTAATTCTTGACAAAAATATTCCTCCTCCTGCAAACATACCTGAGAAGCTCCACCAGTTTCCCCTCTATTCACAAAATCATTAAAATTATGAAAATTGTAATGATCTTCTAGGCTTTCATTGTGTAGTTTAGTTGTTGCAACGATTTTTTAACGAGAATCTTTAGAATGCTTAGATTCTTATGTTTCAGCAATACAATAATCCTCTAACACCTTTTGAAAATCCTTGTTCACCTCTGAATTTGCATTCTCTTGTAAAGCAATTCCAACGTTTTCTTGACATGCCCTCTTGTCTTCAACAAAACTTGTTCTTTCAACATGACAGGAAAAATTTCTACAAGCCCACACATTATCTTCGATTTCCTATGCATAAAGAAACATCAGCTTCAGAGTGCAAGGCTTTCTCTCCTTGAGATAAAAAGCCAAGACAATGGAAAGAGCCCTCAAATGGTAAACCATAGCTGCTGCTTCAGGAGGTCAAATTTCTTTGGGTATACTGAAATAATTTTTTTGAAACCTCCTATTAAACTCAACGATTGATTCATTGCTCTGCCTCTGGATAGAATATAACTCCAAAAGGTTTTTTTCATATGACTTATGCTCGCCCCAATATCTAAGAAATATATCTTGAAAACCTTGCCATGAACTAATTGAACTTGTTTCCAAACACTGGAACCATTGGTGAGCACCCTGCTTTAATGAATGACAAAACATCCTTAAAGCCACATCTTCATAAATAATTTGAAATTTGTCCAGAAAGTACTCAAATTCCAAGATATGTTGTTCAACTGAAATATCCTCCTCCTCTCTAGAGAAACTTGGCAAAAATTTGAATCCTTTTGAAGGATACTGATGAAGAATTGTGGGCAACTTTAGTGGTTTAAAGATTTCTTTGTTTTTGAGCTGAAATATAGTCAATTGCTTGTGAGGCAGAATATTATCACCCAAAGATGATGAATCATCACCTTTATGCCCAGACAATGACTAATTATCTTTAGGAATGGTAATGCAACAATCATCTCTACTCTCCTATTTAAGAGATAAAGTTGTGTCAAGATCAATAATATAAGCAGAAGAAAAATCATCTTTTTCCAATAAAGAATGTACTTTTTGGGCTTTAAAATCTTTTGAGAATACAAAGCAGGAAACAATCTTCTTGATATATAACGGAAAATAGACCACTAAATTGATAGTAAAAAATAGAACTTCCTTTAAAAATATGAAACTCTGATACATGTTTTTTCCACGATGCTTTCTCATTTTCTTGCCAGCAAAATCTTCATCTAATGAAACCTTCATCAATGGATTCGTCAGGTGAATAATAAACAACCAAATTTTATATCTAAATCTTGTTCACCATCAAGAATAAGGTATTATGAGACTTGCTGCCAGGAGTAGATAATGTAGGATCAGGTGTCGAAGGGGTTTTTGGTTTCTAAGCCTTTTTAGAAACCAATTTTTTCGGATTTGACAAAGTAGGGACTTTCTGTTGCGAGGAATCTGACCTCGTGTGAGGCCTTTTGAAAGCCAAAATTATGAAAAAGAATAAACACAGCCGAATATTTCCTCCTCACTGAACAACCAGAGGAAATAGAAAGAAAACCCAGGGAAATGAACTTCGCTTCTTCGCTCCCCGACAACGGCGCCAAAAAATGTTGTATCTCAAGAAACAATCCCTTGGCTGTGGTAAGGAATCAGTGCTCAAGACATTTATAAATGTATGTCACAAAATTAGGATATCAGATGGTCTTTGTTTTACACCTTTGGAAATTAATTGTTTATAACCTTCAATAATATGATATAATGAAAGTCTTCACAATGCCATTATCTGTTGATATTAATTGAAATGGAAGGCAGGAATTGGAAAGGAAACTCAAAATGATATGCTGAATAACATAATCTATCACTTTAAATCTCAGAAGAAAATTTATGTAGACATAATAGTTGGAGTGAAGGAGAGCACATTAAGGACGTTTAACTCTTACTTACAAATGTAAAAAGAGACCCGCAACTACATTACTTCACCTCATTCACAGAAGAAAACACATGATGAAATTGGAAAAAACACATCAGCATCAACAGGTGCAGGAAACTTGATCTTCTTTCCTTAATTTTCAGAAAATTCAGTACAAAATTTACAGTCATCCAGAGGTCCCAAACTCGGAACCCCCACCCAATCCAATTTCTAGGCTTTATCTTTTTTCCTCCCGAGTCATGTACCTAATCAGTTATAAAATTGATTTATAAAACAGTTAATAAACTATTTTTGACGGTATTCTTTTCAAAATTCTCTTCGAAATAATGAAATTACATTTTTGATTTAACATTATATATATTAATAATAATATATATAGTATAATTAAAGGCTTATTTTTTTACAAGCTTTATACATTTAAACACTAGCATTTAATTAGACTCCTAATACATATAATAAATTAATGAAGGAGGATCACATTTTCAATGTACGACTGTAGAGATTATGAATATGGATGGCATGTGGGTCCCACTGTCCTGTTCACACATAACTTCCCCAAAACCATAAACCACTTAAGGAGGCACCTTTGGTGGTTTCCGTAAATTAATAGAGTGATGCCGCATTGAATATCAATCATCGATTTCTTTGATGGCAGTTTAGGAAAAACTATTTACGGGATCACTTCTTTGCATATTTCGTACAACTTGTGCTTCCGGGTTGCCATTGATTTGAGGAACTAATAACATGGACCATCAATTTAGTGATATTTGCTAGAACGATAATTCTGTTTGTGAAAATTTGCTCCTTTTGATAAACGGCTTCATATATTTGCCTCTTTAATTCATCATTTTGTTCTATTCCTTCTCTAAAAGCATTTGCTATATGAATTCTCCAAATCAGATTTCGATGTTTCAGTCATCTTGCTTGCTTTTCAAAATTAAGCTCCATATTCAGTGCCATAAGTTTTTCTATGGAAAGTTCAGAAAAGAAGTGTGGTGATACAACTGCTCCGGTCATTAGCTCCCTCTCGCATCAAATGGTTGGGCTTACAATGAACTTATAAGTCCAACACTCTCCCAAGAAGAAATATTTACTAGCGAGGTTCCCTGCTCCTCTTCTATTAACATAGCCACGATAGTCTTCTTTTAAAAACTAGACTGATTCTTTCAAAACGAGCCTATGTTTTCTGCTTGTTTTACTAGCTTCCACTTGTCGTATGCGTCATGTGATTTGTGCGTAACATGAATTTCTCCCTCTTTTCTTAACAAAATGCTTGCATTCTTGAAAAATTCCTTCAACAACTAATAAAATCCGATGGAAGTCAGAATAATGCTTGATACTTCTGTCCATGCCAAGAATTTACAACTTGCAAGACGTTTTTTTAATAAAACGGGCATTTAAGGAACTTGTGAAATCTCTAAAGCCACTTTGAATTTTTGGAAAATTCTCGCGATAAAGTCAATTGGGGTCTCTCTGCACAAAACCCATGTCGCAGATTTTTGAAATTTTTCTTCGTTTGCCCGAAATTGAGCCCGATATTCTTGTGCTGGGAATGTCTGCGTTTTCTAGATGTGCAGTCATATGTTCCTAATTCTTCATCTTGTCACAGTTCTTCAAATGCCTTTAAAACTTTTTGTTTATCTCAACTATGACTTCGTATGTAGAATTAGATAAGCATCTTTCCATTTTTTCAAGGAAACTTTCCAATACTATTTATTTCAAGCAATTCCTTTGTCATTCTAGGCACCCTTTTGTTGATATGCTGCAGAACAACATTCCCCAAAATATGATAAGGCATAATATTTCCTCTACCTTCATTAATAAGTATCATTCGTAGGAAATTCAAGGCAACATAAAGCTTGTTGGATAGGGCTGGATCAATTTGTGACTGAAGAGGAGGTAACCCATCCTCAACTAGGGAATTTCTATTTGTTTTAGGCAACTAAATTTCTTCAAAGAAGCATCTCCCTACCTCAAACTTTTCCACCTCCATGAAGACTCAAACTTTCATGCTTGTACCTTTTAATTTGCTGACACATTGAGCCATGAAACACATCCAAGACATGAGACGAGGAGAATAATTGAGCAACATATGTTGAGCTCGTGGTTATCTTCTTGAACATGTTCCAATTCTTCTTAAATTTTTAATAATTGTTCCTCAACAACCTTGAATTGCTCAGAACCTCTCTTGACTTTTAGCTGAGTCAAATTATGCTACAATAGATTGGTTGAGCTAAATCTCTCTTTAGCCAATCACACCCGTGCCATATTCCAAGCATGAATGTGGGACTCATAACCAACCAAAAAGAACCAAACAAGCATGAATGCTACCGGGGTTCTCTATTTACACTGTGAGGAATTTGCGTGCCTCCTAGTCTCTCAGTCTTTATCGTAATCCACAGCCCAAATCAGGGATCACTAGGCCCTAAACTGAGAAATACTATCCGGGCTTTATCGTACATCCCATCCCGAGATTACTAGGCTCAACGGAGAGAAATTCACCTCTTGGCTTTACCGTATATCCCTCCATTCACCGACAAGGTTTCCTAGGCCCACCGAGGCACACAATCTGACTTTACCGCAACCCTTAGTCTGGTTCAGAGGTTACTAGGCTAGAGGCTTTACCGTGATCCACAGTCCGGTTCAGGGACCACTAGGCCATGTGTTTGTTATTTCAGAGATCCACCCCACTCAACTTCAAATCCATTTGGAAATCCAACTCAACCAAAGTATGAGAAACCCATCTCATGAAAGCTATCCGGAATTGGCAAGGCTAGGCTGAAAACACTGTCACACTTGGCAAAACCCATGCCATGAGGGAAAGAAACACATGCAATACCATGCATGCTAGATATAGCAAGGAAATCACACATGCAATACCATGCATGCTAGATATAGCAAGGAAATCACACATGCAAAGAAATACCTGCAAAGAATCCAGCTGTAGCTGCTTGATCCTGCTCTTCCTTGCTTGCTCCTTCCTTATTTTGCCTTCTTTGCCTTTCTTGAAACAATGCCAAAGTGATCCAAGAAAACTCTAAGTGTCCCAGAGTATGAGAGAGAGAGAGAATATAATGAGAGGCATAAGTGTGTGAAAAAACTTGCTAACTGATCCTTAGAAGCTTTTTTATCAATGAGGCCTCTAATTTCTTCATTTTCCATTATTTTCCTTCATTTTCCTCCTCACATGCAACCTACGACCTTTCACCTCCCTTTTCTCGTAATTTCCATTATTTTCCTAAATAAATGTGCCAAAAATAATTTTGCCTCTCCAAAGCCTTTGCCATTGCCTTTGCCAATTTCCTTTAGCCATAATAAACCGAAATGAACACCTGCTAGGATCTTTTGCCCATCATTAAACTTGGAATAAGTGTCCCATCAACCGTGGTTATTATTTTTAACTTTTATTACATAGAATTTTTACTAGGGCTATTATAGGTATATATATAATATGTTTATGGTTGGCATTTCTCTGAATGAGGAGGAGGAAATTTTATGTTGGGATGGTAAGACAAAAAATGGCTAGATCTTGGTTAAGGAGGCTTACAATTTTATCAATGCCGCCCAACATTTTATCGAGAATCCTTAGTGTTTCCATAAAATTTGGAAATGGCACATGCCACTAAAGTTAAATTGTTTTGGATGGTTAGTATGGCAAAACAAGATTTTGATGTGGGACAACCTGTGCAGGAGGGGTTTCAGGGGCCCAGGGAGATGTGTTTGATGTGAATCATCATTTGAGGGTGTTCTTCATGTTTTTTTGGTTTGTCTTGCCGTGTGCTCTATTTGGTTCGGTGTTTTGAAAATATTAGGGTTAACAACAGACTGGAACTCAACCTCCTTGGATGCATGCCTATAGGAGTAGTTCTTTGGATATATGGCCCTGCAAACATTTCTTTTTTTCATATGCGGCATATGGAGATGCAGAAACACCAAAATATCTGAGGAATCTCCATTGCATATCAAGAGGACAAGTAATAAGATTGTTGCTTTCTACAATGAATATGGGCATGGGATGTAAACGAGGTCTGTGAGATGTGTTCATCTCACAAACATTTGGAACAATTTCCTGGTGGGTTTCTTCGACGAAGCTACTTGTAGTGGTAGATGTGAGAGCGAGGCTTTTATTGTATTAAATCCTAACACATATTTCTATTTTTCTTGGAACAAGGGGTGGGTCTGAATACCCATGTGGAGCTTATAGCCCTATGGGGGGTACTATTTTCAAATAGTGGCTTTCAATTGAAAAAATGGACTTATTTGGCAACTCGAGAGAAATCATAGATTGGATTTTGAAGCAATCATCTTTTGATCCCCCTTTGATCGTTAATTGGTTAAAGAGGAATCAACTGTTGGTGGGTTGTTTTCACGAACTATCTTTTTCTCACATATATAGGGAGAAAAATGGCATGGCTGATGCATTATCAAAGGAGGGGCACTCCTATTAGCCAGGGGAAATTTGTTATACAACTTACTACAATGACATCTTCTAAGAGTCGGGGAAAATCAATATTGCAGTATTTCCTTGCCTCACAAATATGTGTCTCTCGGGATTGACATATTGTCCTTATTTTGTACCAGGTTTTGAGATATAGGGAACTAAAATTGTAATTTTGCATAGGGGAATATCTGGCCATTTGCTAAATGTAACTTTTTTCTATTAATAGAAAGTTGTTTATTGTTTCTTCTCTGAAAAACATATGCAAAAAAAAATGAGTAAATAATAAATACCAATAGGTATTCAATTTGGAACATGATTTCAAAAGTCGCTTTTATATAGTTACAACAAGTCATCATTATGAGACAGTAAAGTTTGCACTAAACTCAAATTTTATCCATTCAATTGTTTTTAGGTTAATTTTTTTTTAGGTTCATATTTTCTACTTGCCTTGCCTTTCACATGTATGCACTTGCTAATAATTGTGACTAATTGTGCTTGACACATTGTTGGGTGTCATCTGTCTTTTATTATGCGACCTTGTCCTATACAGTTTGAGTGGTCGTAATGGTTAAGAGCATGTGTTTCCTCCTAAGAGGTTACAGGTTCAAAACCAGAGAGGGTAGACTATGTATGCCTTCGTAGGCTTAGCAGTCAAATCGCTGCATGAAGGCAGGTCTCTTGTCCCACAAATAAGCGGGTCTCATACACCAATTTGGTGTCTAGCTTGGCCATGACCTTAAAATTGGATAATAATAATAATACAAATAATATAAGGATCCCATACACTAATTTGGTGTTTAAATACGATATTTTTCATCATTAACACATTTTCAATACCCAAACTATATTTTTCATCATTAACACGTTTTCAATACCCAAACCTTAATTAATAAGATACATGAATTGTTGTTTTTCACATTGTATAAACATATTAGTTACCATGAAGGTTTAATCACAAGAGATTGCATGACTTCATTATTCAATTAATTCTACCAAAGTTGTTGGGAAAAATACTCTTTTCGTTTTTTCATTACCTGTATTTTTTTATTTGATTATTACCTTTTTAAAATTAAAAAATAAATAAATTACAATAATCTTAAATCGAGATCTACTAGCTAGAAAATTCAATAATGACAAGAATGCAACCTCCCTGGTTCAAATAAAAAATTAAAACTTTTTATTCGGCGTTCCCTCAGCAACTGCGGTGCGGAGTATCGTGGCTATTGCAGTCCAGCGAGCCAATTTAAAAGCGTTTTTCAGAGAGCCGCTGCGCATATCAGCCTGATTCTTACTCAAATTGGCAGCAGCGAAGGATTGTGAACCAACCGCTGTGAAGTCGGGTGTAAGAAGGAATAACAATGAAGGAGGCAGACATAATTCGATGCCAGATACAGGAATGGTACCCGCGTTTCCACAGGGTTTCCATCAAAACCATTCTCCATCCCTTGCCGGAGCCATTCGTGGATTTTCTGCTGGACGACGGTGGCTTATTCCTCCCCAAAACCTCCTCCGGCGATGGCGAAGATGCGTTGCCAACCAGAGTTCAAATCACATGCCCAGATCTCCAGGCAGAAGATTACTATCACTGGGAGGAAGAAGACGAAGACAATGAGGCTCAGACCGGACCATCATTTCCAGAATTGGAGAATGATTTGAAGGAATCTATTCAAAACCTAGGAGGGTTCGTGTTTCCCAAGCTGAATTGGAGCGCCCCCAAGGACACCGCCTGGATTGCCACCAATGGTACGCTTAAATGCTCTTCTTTTAGCGAAATCGTTCTTCTTTTAAGGGCATCTGATAGCTTAGTTAACGATCTCTGCCATGCCTTTGATTCCTGTGACGATAAAACCGCCGATAGGCCCCCTAGGTTTTATCTGGCACTGCGTAAATGGTATGACTTGAGGCCGGAAATGGAGTTTCGGGGGTTTGTTCGAGGGGGTTTGCTGGTGGGGGTTTCCCAGAGAGAAGTTACCGGATTTTATCCAAGCTTATTGGACGACCGGGAGGAGTTGGAATCCTCCATTTTTGGGTTTTTTAAAGAGCACATAAGCGAGGAATTTGAATTAAATGATTATACATTCGATTGCTATGTTACCAGAGACGGCAGAGTGAAGCTGATCGATTTCGGTCCTTGGAGGGCATTTACTCTTCCTCTTCTGTTCTCTTGGGAGGAGTTGGAGAAGAATTACGACGAGGCCCTTGAAAAGATTAAGGAAATGAAATCGAAACCAAGTAACGGGGCGTGCTCATGTGATGCCTTGACAGAGAATTTGGGTAACTTGACTTTTGATTTCGATAGGGAGGCGAAGAATTGGACGAAGTTAAACTTAGAGTTAAGAGAACAGAGCCACGAGTTGGATTTCAGGATCGTGGACAGCGAGGGACGAGTACGACCAAGTCTTAGAGCTTCTAGTGGAGTTCCTTATGACTACATTGACACAGGCCCTGGAAGTGCCTGGGACGAGTTTTTAAGGATAGCTGACGAGGAAGTCAAGAAACAGGCCAGTGGTCCTGCTGCAGGAGCGTGAAATGGGTACATACACGTTGTGCATCCCATGCAAGATCTCGGCTGATTGGGTTGTAATCATTATCATGTAAAGTAGATTCTAATCTCAAGGACCTATGTAATACAAACTTACTTATCTGTGTCATGAATGCTTTACAATGGTGTTGAAGTTTATTAGGGGTAGGTGTTCCTTGGAAAATATCCCACTTACAGTGAAATTCAAAATCAAATAATAAAATCATTCGAGGAAATTTTGAGTTATTACATGTTTTGCCCCCCTTACATCATTGGGAGGGTTGTTGGAACTGGGGATGTTAGGCAGCAAAGGAGTTTATCGAAGGCAATATACCTGATGAGTCAAATTTGTAGGCTTTGGTTGCTATTTGCACTGCCATGTTTGGTGACTTTCAATGACACAGGTCATTCCACTATCTCTCAAAATCAACTCACCTGTATGGATTCCCTCTTCAATATATATATAGTTGTTTTAACTTGATTGTATTACATAAAAAGAGTATTTAACTACATACTTTTGTCTGCATGCCTGTAACACCATATTTTGTACAAGCCAAATCCAATGTTGATCTCAATGCTTTGACTCCTGTACCTGCACAGACAAACAGAACACAAACTGAGATCAGATTTTGCAGCTTGGCAAGAGTATATTCATGAATACTTTTAGGGCACACCTCCCAAGGAAAATCCTCAACTACTGTACATTACCATTGGAGACATATTCCGATTGGGTACACACACTGAATGTAGCCCAGATCTGCATAAAACCAGAGTTTTTCTTCAGCTGTAAGCATCGTTCCTGCAGCAGAGTGCAAGTTACTCATCTATTCTGTTTTGGTGCTGATTTGGGCACCACCTTGAGGAGATCTCAGCTGCTGTTGGACTGTTGATGGCAGCAAAGAGGGAGGGCGCTTTTCTGAAGAATATAGCAGCAGCTAATGGGCACAGTCTTGAGGAGTTTATTGCAGCATGAGACCGACTTACTTGGTGGCTGCTGTGTACTATTCTTAGTAGCATGAAAGGAGCACTAATTAGAGGCAGGTATGTTAAAATTGGACAACTAGGTCCAAACTCCATGTTGTGATGCTCAGGTTAAGACACTGATATTTTTGTTGGATTCCTCTTTCGGAGAGGTGTAAAATCCATATAAAATATATCTTAATCCGATGAGCAAAACATTTATTTTGAATTTATTATTTATAAGAAATTATATGTGCAGGTCGGCCTTAAGGTTTTGCGCCCCCAGCAGATGTGTCACACACCTTAATGATGGATATAAATACAGTCAAAGTTGGAGAGCATTTCTATCATCTCATCTCATCACATCTTCTTCTCTTCTCTGATTTAGTACGAGCTTCTTGGAGGACAAATTCAGCGCACACGTGGGAAAAAGGACGAGTTGCTACAGCCAAGAAGAAGGACGCAGATTGCTGCAGCTAGGGTTTCCTAGGAAGTTTGACCAGCGTTGACTTTGGTCAACGCATGGTCCAAAGAGGCCCAAAATTTGTGGAGACTTCGATTTTAGCAGGCCGTACACTTTGGCACAAGAACCGAGGTCAAAAGGTTGACCGAAGTTGGAGCTGCGTTGACTTTTATGTTGCTGCCCTGCGTTGACTTTTCTAGACAACGTTGACTTTTCTGGAGTTGACTTGTGTTGACTGATTTGAGAATTGTTGTGACACACTCTGGGTTGGCTGATCAAGGAGACTTTGCTGGTTGAAGCATCCTGTTGACCGCCGAAATGCACCATCACATTTTTCCTGTTTCTGGTTTGTCTTCTACAGATCCACTGGTATGTTCTATCAGCATTTTACTTAACTGTTTGAGTGATTGCTGTAATAAAAGTAAAGTTGCATCAAGCATAGAACATCTACAAAAATTAACAAGGTACAACACTGTCCCACAGTAGTAAGGGTGCCTTTATGAGAGCAGTTTTACACTTTTCTTAGCAGCAAACGTGGAAGGTGTTTCATGAGGAGTTACACTATTTTTGGTACGTGGAGGGTGCATTAAACCTGGCAATTACACACCTGTAAGGGGATGCTGCACCAGGCTTCTGCCATTCCTGAACCATTTAATGCTGATTGATGCATGCAAACCAGCAAGAGAAGATTCCCTCAGAGTTACTCAAGCTATTCTTTTGGTGTGTAAGAGGACATTTAATTCAGGAGTTTAATACCTATTCAAGGAGGTTGCAGTAGCTGCAGATTCAATCATCATGGGGGGAGTTATTTGCTTAGGGACGTATGCCTTGTAGGTGGAAGTTGCACTTAGCTTTTTTATTCCTGAGAAAAAGATTATGGTAACCTCTTTGTTCATTTTATCAGAGCTGGAGGAGAGTGAGATTTAAGCATTGATTGGTTATTCTCGAGTCTTTCATTAAGTTGGTTTTTCTAGGGATATCCTTTCGAGGCCTAGCTTAGGTGACAGTGGTCTAGTTTTCCATTGTTACACTTGAGATTTCTTTGGTGACTTTATGGCAGGTTACCAAAGACAATTTTAAGCACTAACATTTTTGGCACCATTGCTGGAGAGTGAAATGTAGCATTCCTATGGGAGTAGCATGAAGTTACATGACAAATTAGTGAGCAAGAGTATCTCTTGAAGATTATTCAATAGATATCTTGTCAAGCAGTGCTCGAATGTTGCAGAAGATATCTTTGATGAAGGAAGCTATGCAATTGCAGCCTATGTTTGATAAAATGGAAGAGGCTGAAAGAGGTTAGTGGTGTGAGGATTTGAAGCATTACTTGTTGACTTCCCTTGATATGATTAATAAAACTTGAAGAGGAGGTTCAATAGACCATCTATGAAGAATTGAAATCAACATGAGATTTCACCACCCCATTTTAATAATGTTGTCGATTCAAGTGTAACCACTTGAAGAACCTCTATAAATCTACAATGATCATGAAGAGGACTTACATTGGATGGTCATGAAGATCTGAATCAACCCAAGGATCCAATACCCTTTCCTGGGCCAGAGTTACTACAAGAAAAATATCCGATAAAGATGGTGTTGCAGCACGAGGAATAACCCCCATGGTCGCAGAAGATCTGAATCAACCCAAGGATCCAATACCCTTTCCTGGGCCAGAGTTACTACAAGAAAAATATCCGATAAAGATGGTGTTGCAGCACGAGGAATAACCCCCTGATTGCTGCTGCTGATTTCTTTTATCAGCAAGAGGAGCATCCTGATTTGGTAATGGTTTCTCAATATGTTCACATTTTAATATCTACTTTTGAGTATAATCATTGCCCAAATCCAGGAAGTTACATTGATATAGTCGAGCATTACATGGAATATTTCCTTCCGAGGAAAACACAGAACAATCTTGGGTTCTCTTCTTTCTTCCTGAATCATTGTCTGGGTGTTGAACACATGGAGACATCTCATACGATGAACCACCTGCACCATTGAGTTGCATGCCTGGTTATGCTAGCATATTGAGTATATTGATGTGTCTTGTTGGGTTGACTACTCTATGGATGGTTGCACTGCTTTTTTGAGTATGTTGATCAATTTTAGTTCACGAAAAGCAGGTTTGATTCTGAGCTTGCTTTCTCTCTAATTTGCTTTTCATTAAGTGTCCTCAGACAACATTTTGCAAGATTAACCAATTGCATGCCTGGTTATGCTAGCATATTGAGTATATTGATGTGTCTTGTTGGGTTGACTACTCTATGGATGGTTGCACTGCTTTTTGAGTATGTTGATCAATTTTAGTTCACGAAAAGCAGGTTTGAGTCTGAGCTTGCTTTCTTTCTAATTTGCTTTTCATTAAGTGTCCTCAGACAACATAGGTTGCACTGAGTTTACTTGGGAACAAAGTCAATTCTAAAGTTGTCTTGGAGCTTGAAAGTGGGAGACTCCTGGGGAAACGTTTCCCCACGTCTCCATTTTTGGGGAAACTCAAGGGGGACTTTTTTCTAGTGATGAAAAGCCCCCCCCACTCCCCCCAAATTTTTTTGCTGATAACAATTAAACACATAATAAATTAAAACGATTACCTAAGTATTTTTGCTAATAACAATTAAAAACATAAAAATTACAAATCTTAATATAATTAAAAGATAAAATAAAATAAGGATAAATAAAAACTTTAAAACATAATCATTCACATTTCTCATTCATTTCTCCATAACCCTATGATTTTACATTGCCGCCCAACTCTTGCTCTCGCTCAACATTTTACCTTGACGCCCAACATTTTCCTTCTACTCTCGCTCAACATTTTACCTTGCCGCCCAACATTTTCTTGTTGTCGTCGCTCAAAATTTTCCATTTGCAATTTGTTAAGATTCAAATTTACCATCGATTGGGGGCCTAAGACAGTTGGAGCTACGATTTTCATTTTGTGACTTGGAGCTGTGGTTTTCATTTTGTGACTTGGAGCAATCATATTGGAGTTGCAATTTATTATTTAGTACATTTTGAGAAATTTACTAGTATTTTCAATGCTTTCTATGTTTACTTTTAGTTTAGTATTCTATGGCTATATTTTAGACTTCAACATAATTTCATTGTCATATGATGAATTTATTTTTAATGTGCATTGTCTAATTTCAATTGTCAAAAGATTACTTTAATTTAGATGTACTTTGCATAATATTAATGTCCATTATCAAATGATGAATTTAGATGGAACATTGCATAATGCCAAATGATGGATTCAATTTAGTAATTTACTTTTAGGTTTACAATTTTACATTGAAGATTGCAAAAATGTCAAATGATAATTATGATTCATAATAGTCTAATACGAAATGGTGATCATATTTAGATGTACATTTCATAATGATCAAGATTTACTATTTACTAATTTAGTTATTGACATATCGTTGCAATTTTATTTTTTATTTTTATATATATATTTTTTAATAATTTAATAATTTTTATGACTTAGACGTCCCCCGTTTTCCCAAAATTTCCCTAGATGTCCCTAAATTTGGGGTTGCTTGTATATGTTCCCCTTGTGTGTATCCCCACTCCCGCATTTTAGAGTCCCAGAAACTCGATGGAACATTGCCTTTTTCCAAGCATTGTTTATAGGTCTTTCATTAGCATATAGGTCTTTCATTGCTTGCATATATAAACAAAAGATAGAGTGAGATTAGATTTTGCAGATTGTATGTGATTGGGAAAGAGACTTACATTAAGAAATGTTGGGCACGTCTCCCAAGGAAGATTCTTAGTTGTTCATTGTTGTTAGAAACATTTGGATTAGATATATGCTGATTTTAGCCTGGATTTGCAAAAGACCAATTTTTTTTCTTCAGTTGTTCAGTATTGTTTATGTAGTAGCGTGCAAGGCACTCCTCTAGTATGTTTTGCTGTTGATTTGGACACACTTTTAGGAGATTTCAACTGCTATTGGACGATTAATTGTATCAAAAAGGAAGGGTATCTTTCTGGAAATTGTAGCAGCAACTAGAAGATGTCGTCTTCAGGTGTTTATTGGAGCATGAGGTTTCCCCACTTGATGGCTGCTCTGTACTGTTCATAGTAGTGTGATGGGCACACTAATTAGAGGGAGTTGTATTGTCCCGTGCTAGTGGCAGTAAGAGTGACTTTATGGGAGTAATTTTACAATATTTTTATTAACAAACATGGAAGGTGCTTCATGAGGAGTGTTACTTTATTTTAAAAAATTGCGATCCGATTGAGAAAAATTGTGAGGTCACGAAAAAAATGATTTTTTATTTTTTTTCTTAATTATTATTATGTATATTTTTTTGCAAGCTTGGTTGGTCCTTCATTCATTCCTTGTAAAAGCAAGTTACATCCATAAAAGACATTTGATGGCCTCAACCTGCCCAATGGGAAACTGGGTTTGTTGGTCACCGAAATGCATTGTAAGCCATCTAAAATATGAAAATTTTAAGTGCATCAATCAAGGCCTTATAAGCCTGAATGTTTATCCACCAGTTTTTATCTAGACAACTACAAAATTTATTACTAACCGCGACATTTACAACAAGAAGGTAAACGAAAAAAAAACCATTGTTAAACTGAAAAAACTTCTGATCATCTAAGGACTCCACAGTCGCTGGGTCCTTTGCATTGGAACCATGAAGTTTTGATTGAGGGAGACACAATATATGTTTCTCAATGCGGCCAAGGCACATGTTCTATTGTTGAATCTGGGCTTGGATCAACTGAAACTCCTTTTGAATTTCTTGGAAACCTGGCTCAGGTTTCCCAACATTAATCTAAGGGGTCATAATAACTTTGGCAACCAAACTTTTCATTATCCAATATAGGTAAGCTGTTTGTTTATACTGGGTGGTATGGCCATGATTATGCCCCAGATCCGGAACAAGACCCTGCCAATCTTCCACCTGCACTTCTGCTGCTGCTCGTTGATCGAGCTCTACCTCCCATGACAGAATCATTTGCTTAACATCAACTGGAGTTCCTGCATTATAGCCTTGAACCGCCTCTTGGAGGATCTGGCATCTGTTCAACGACCACTCCTCTTCATGGGTCAAGCAGAGGATGAAGCTTTGTTGGCATTTTTCCTCGGTCTACGGCCATTATTCTAGCCACCATTTTTGGACGAGCTAGCACCCCAAGCCATCACAATTCACTTGCTATCAGAAAGACTACTAATGGACCAACGAAGATAACCAGTCACAAACCAATACCCAGTGTTTCTTACGCGGTCACAACATAAACACAGATTAGGAGGACCTGCTACATTTATAGTAAGGAGCAATTGACGGACAAAGTTAGGCTTGAGCCTAAGAACAAGAAGAAAATTTGAGCTAGGCGGTCCACACCACTATTCATATCCACTGTGAGGCACCTTATGCTCAGAAGAGCTAATTGAACACAAATTTCTGAGACTGTACAGACCCGTTACATCAATTACACTGAAGATCACCTCTCTTGGCCGAGGCCCCATACGAACAACCCCATAGACATTATAAAGAAAAAACAGAGAATTGACATACATATCCTCGAGTAGAACTAGCAACAAATAACACACACTGCCTTTATCAGGCTTACAAACTCTATTCCTACCTCGTCTACATTGTACATGGACAATCATTCCCATGCGGGAAAGGAAAATTCCATAGACAACAGAAGCTGAAATAGAAACAACACACATTATGAAGAATTCAACCTTCGAAAAAACTGCATATGGTTGTCCTCCAGAACTATACATTCCTTTCCAACCCACATCTCGGCTACAAACCAAGCTATAGCAAACATGCCGCAGACAAGGAGGTGTTTTAAGGAAATATACATACTCGTCTATGCTCTCCATGAACCAGGAAGGCTCGAACATGCACTGAGAACAACGTCTCCACCTCGTGCTCCCCATCCCAGGTGAGAGGACCCAACAATGTTGGCTTCTCCATATAACCCAACACAAAACCAAAATACCTGCAGACAGGATGCTCACCCACCAAACCGCTTGGATGAAATGCGTCTTGTTGCGAGTACCATCACAATAAATCTACCACGTGCCCCATGTCTTAACTCCCCTCCGTTCACACACTCATAGAGTGAGTGGTGGCCACCTCACGACCTTTACAATCGTCACCACTTCCATCAGACGAATCCCAAGGAGGAGTATTGTTAGACTCTCGCCTCGATCGGGGGTATTTTTTTTTAAATGATTTTTTTTTTTTTTGGTTGTATTTTTTTAATTTTTCTGTTTTTTTACTGATTTTATCCTGATTTGTACGATTTTTTCTTTTTTCTGGACCCTCACCAATTTAATCCCAATTGCGATTATCACAACATTGCATTAAACCTAGCCGATACATCTATTTGTTGCCTAAAGTTGGACACTGCATCAATGGAAAATACACATTCTGAGCATAAGGATGCTTTCATTCTTGAACCATGTAATGCTGACACATGAAAAGTAACAGTTGAAGATTTTGTTGGAGTTACTCATGCTATTCTTGGTCTGAGCAAGAGGACATTTTAATGCAGGAGTTTCATACCCACTTTAGGAGGGTGCAACAACCGAAGTTACATTCATCAATATCGAGGTTACTATTGCCTAGTGAAGTGCCTCCTATAGGAGGAAGATGCTCTTACAATTTTGTATTTAAAAAAAAATTCTCTGAGGGAAAGATCGATGGTGGCCTCTTTGCTTATTCTGTAAGAGTTAATGGAGAGTGAGACTTAAGGACTGATTGGTTGTTCTCGACTCTATCATTTTTTCCCCTTCTTTCCCTCATTCTTGTCACATTGGAGAAAATGCAGTAGCATAGGAGAGTGATTTTGTATGAGTTGCAAGAGTTGATCTACTAGAATATACATTCATTTTTTCCCCTTCTTTCCCTCATTCTTGTCACATTGGAGAAAATGCAGTAGCATAGGAGAGTGCTTTTTGTATGAGTTGATCTACTAGAATATACATCCAATGTACCTTCAGTGTTGATGATTCAAAAATATCCCTTTTACCTATAAAAAATACTCTCTCATGTGGAGTATGGGTTAATCTATTAATAATTCTTGTTGCTTTCTATTCATTGTGACATTCATTTCAATTGCAGGGCAAGATTTAATTGATTTATGTTGTAGATCTTCTCACCTCTTGTCATTAACTTAATTGACTAAGGCACTGATCACTATTTACTTAAGTCAAAATTTTAGGGATACCTGCTAAGGTTAGCATGCGCTAGCGAAAAGTGAGAGAAAACATATGTCACATGGTTTGGATTCAAATTTGAGTTCAATAATGATCAAGTTCTATTTGAATTCAAATTTTTTGATTTGTATGAGGTTTTCCATTAGGTTCGATCATATATATATATATATATATATATATATATTGTATCTTAGAGGAATCCAACAACTTGCTTGACACATAACTACTAGTAAACCTTTGGGGGTCTACGACCTGTCTTCCTCTCTGTAAACTAGGTCACAATCAGAGGATTTGAACCTTGGATCTCTTAGTTTTCATAAATTTCACATTACTTCGATCACTAATTGAGCTTCCCCCTGGGACTTTATATATATATATATATATATATATATATATATATATATATATATACAATCTAATGAATTTGAGGAAAGCGCAAGGTGGACAAGGTTTCAAGTGAGGGTGTGATGGAGAGGGTTCCAAGCATGAGGCTCTGAGCAAGTGCATGAGCACTAAGGTTTCAAGCTTGAGTGAGGGTGTGATGGAATCTCAATGTAGATTTCAATGAATGCTTGAGGGTTTCACTTTCAATTAAGCTCAAGCTAGCTACTAAAGAGGGCACAGTGGCTTGCGACACTGTAATACCGACTCGAGACTTTGAGCAAGGGCACATCAACACTGATATCTTGTGTTAGAGCACACATGAAATGCGAAATTTACTAGTGGAGAGGGGTTTGAGCTAGAGAAAAACAGAATGAAGAGGGGTTTGAGCTAGAGAAAAACAGAATTAAGAGGGGTTTGAGCTAGAGCAAAGCAGAATGAAGAGTGTGTACATTGCGATGTGGTGCGAAGGTTGTGTGCGACCCTATTTTTACCTTGAAAGGATGAAAATCCCTAAATGACTTTTACCTTGAACATCTTGAAAATTCATTGAAATTTGCCTTAAGATTCATGTTTAGGATTGAATTTTGATTACTTCAAATTTGTTATGGTTCGACCTTGAAGTTTGTCGAACCTAAACAAATTTCGATTGTTTTTGGAGTTTCACTAAATTTTGAAACTCAAGATTTGAGTTTCGTGAACCCTGTGACGTAGGAGAAAACTAGCTAAGGTAATATAAGGCTCTTCCTTTTTATTACATTGGATATTTCTTTAGTGACTCTACGTTAGGCTACGTTGTAGGAAACACCTCCCCAACAGGTGTAGTGGTACCTAAAACGCTTCAAAATGCCAACCTCGAAATCTTGGGGGTTGTATTATACGAAGTTTCATGATTTGGAAACACCGTACAATACGACTTGTGATATTTCAAGGTTGTTTCAGTTGATCTCTACGACGTTTCAACAAGTTAACTTGCTTGTTGGGCTTGCCCAAATGGCCAAGAAGGATTGGGTCCCTTATATGGCCCAAAAACACTAAATTTAACATTTTTCAGGAAGTTTATTTCACTTCTAAGCTAATTTTATTAAAAGAAAATTAGAATTAGAATTCTTTAGGAAAAATAGAATTAGAATTTTCTGGAAACCTTAACAACCTCTTCCTTTCTATAAAAAAACACTTCATCTACTTATTTCTCACACATTCTTTAGCAAGAGGAGTTTCCAACAACAAGAAGAAGCATTTTAGTTGTGTTTTGGAGCATCAAGAGCAAGCTTTGGGGCATTTCCAACAAGAAGGATGTGGGAAGCAATTGTTTTGGTGAGTGGATTTATTGCACTGGGAGGTGTTGTACAACCCAGTATGGGGAGATATTGTCTTTTTTGTTCTAAGCTTTTAGATTCTATTAATTAATAAAAAAGAGCTACTAGTTACAACCATAAATCCCTAGCTTTCCGCTGCGGTTTGCCACTTGGGAAATTAGACCAATGACAGAAAAGAAGGATTTTTGACCAAAAAAAGACAATGTCTTTATATTGTTCCATCCATGACATGAGACTACTATATCTAGCATAGTGAGCAAAATAATGTATATGCCTTTCTACAATATAAAGGTAGCAATGTTGCAAAAAGAAAATAGAGACCAAAACTAGTGAGAAATTAGCCATAAGAGGCCCAAGGTGTCGCTGTAGCCATAAGAAGATCATGTTGACATGGAGGCATGGAGTTCTTGGTGAAGAAAACCCTTTTCCCTCGAGAAGGATGGTTTCAATACAACCCAGTCACATAACCAAAGCTTGGTGTTCTAGATATTGATCGTGGCTCCAACTATAATATCATTGAGTTACTTGAATATGTCCTTGCAGACTTCACGGGCTTCAACTAGCACTGGGACCAAAAGGGCTTTAATGTGCTAGTAAATCTCAACAGTGCAAAGGTAATGATTTTGTCTATCACAAGTGTGGCCCAAGTTAGGGATCCACTTAGTGGTAGATGCAAAAATCTCAACATTAGTGAAGAACACTATTACCGATGAAATAGGTAACTGCACTGGTACCTACTTTTTGAGGTAGCAAGAAAAACACCCGATTTTGAAAAGTGGTGATGTAGAATCAATTTTTTTTTTTGAGCATGTTTTTGGCACTATAATTTTTTATTTTTATTTTTATTTTTTTTAAATTATTAATGTGAGGTTTTTTATGTCGATTTTGAATAGTGGTGGTGTATCATCACCAATGTTTTTTTAGAGGATTGATTTTGACACTATACATTTTCTAATGTCTTCTTCTTCCGTGAAATATTTATTTTTAAGTGCATTTATGTACTTGTGTTTTAAAATATATATATATATATATATTTTAAATAAAATTTGTAATGATATCTTTACTTTTTCACATAGATAAAAACTGAAAAAAGAGTCAATATTCTACATGTTTATGTATTGTTGATTAATTTTTCAATGCACACCAAATAATTGTCACTAAAAAACCAATATTTTGAACCATATGCAAAAAAATACAAAGTTTCAATATAAATAGAATGCACAAAATACACTTTTAGAGACTTTTTGTTAAAAAAAACATGTTAAATAAACTATTTTTTTGGGAAAATCTTAACAAAAAAACTTAAGAAAATAGCATTTTTATTGAATTTTATGTCAAATAATAATAGTAATCACATGTTTTTTGCAAAAAATAATGATTCTTCTCATAAAATATCAAAGTCTAAACATTACAAGTAACACTGATTAATAGATCTAAAAAATGAGCTTTGTTTGCAAGCATAACTTAAAATTCATCAACAATATCAATTAATACATGTTCAACATCATCTAGAACATCATTGATGGCTTCTTCCGCAACATTTTCTGCTCCATTTTGGTCATTGTCATCTTCTAATGAATCTTTTATCGCTACAAATCTTCCAAAGTGTCTCTTTCCAATCATTCCATATAATGGTGGTTGAGGTTTCTTTGTTTTTTTGTCACACATGATTCATTAAAATCCTCTTTCCTTAAACCATCTTCTTGCTTCGCATTTGGAAGGAATTCAAGAGCGTCAATTATTCGTTGAATAAATTTGCATTGCAATAGGTATTTCTCAATGACAATGCAATTTCTTCTTTTTGGTAGACAACATGCTAGTGTTGTACCTAATCATCAAGCAAAAAAAAAATAAGTAAGAAAATTAGTATAAAGACATAAAAAGTAAAAAATAAAATATTTAAATTTAAATTTGTATAATAAAACTTCCCTGAACCTGAGAATAAATCCAGAACCCAATCTCCATTTGAACATAGATCTATAAGATAGTTAATCAATGCTCACGGTTTTTGATAAATGTTAACTATATTTCCTTTTGCATCTTTATTCTCATATGTTAGTTTTCTTACATCTGCATCATGAACCAATACTTGAGTATGACTCTTCCCATCTACTCGATTCATGAGAATATACTTATAGTTATCCTCTTTTGTCCAACATTCAACATAGATGAATTCACAATCATTTATAATAGGTCGATCTTCAAAAGAAACAATATTTGACTTATGCTTGTAACATAACATAGTAAAAATTCAATTAAATTGTACATAAATAAAAAAAATTTAACAGTAATCAAACATACAATTTCAAAGTTTTACCATGTAAGTTGCATCCTTGAGTTTGTTTTTCCCTTGAAGCTTGTTAATAACATTGCAAATTGTGTGTCTGAATGAAATGTCACAAATCGCCAAAGTGGTGATGTTGTCACTTCTTGAAAACCCGTAACCACTTTATTAAAAGCTTGATAAGTATATGGTTCACTATCATATTCAATGTCTGGAAAATTAAAACCATGAGAAATATTTGCAATAACTAGGACAAATTCCCTTTTAAGTATTAGTGATGCAATGTCTTCATAGTCACCTTGTATTATTTGATATTGGATACTGTCGAGCCCATTCCAAATATAATGATTAAAAGTAGGATCAAGTTCAACATTTATAAGACGATTCTTTCTCATATTTTCCAACTTAATTTTTTCAATAAAGCTTTTGAAAGTATTTGGTACTCCATTTCCATCATTTTTCGACATCTTTAATGACATAAAAATATATATGTATAAGTAATAAAATAAAAATAGTTAAATATGAATAAAATGAACGTATAAATCAACATACTTTATTGAATGCAATATAAAAATATTTAAGTGTTGTTGTAGTACTTGCTTCTGGGTAGTGGCGCACAACATCATCTCAACTGTCTTCATTCAAAATTTTAACCACATGTTTTTGTATTTTCATAAAAATCTTTTGACTAAATAAATAAAGTTAAAACTGTTAATATAGTGACATGTATAACAAATTCTACTAACAACATTATGTTTTATTTAAAAGAAAATTATAATGAAAGGAAAATAAAAAATAATTCAAGAAACTTGCTTTTGAAATTCTGCACACATTTCATTCATTGATAATTCACTCGACTTCACACAAGCTAGTACTGATTTGACTAATTTCTAATCCTTCACACCTTGCATTGTTCTCTAAGGTGTGATAGTCCTATCCTCTGGAAGTTGCTTCATTTCAGGACCTGTCTTATCATTGGTACATATTATGGGTTTGCTCTTTTTAACCTTCTGTTTTTTATTGGAAATATTCTCACACCGCTCAAAAATCTCATCAATCAAATCCCATATCTCCCTAGTTCTAAATGCCCACTGAAAAATGTTATCCATGTTTCTGAATATATTTGAATGCATTTTTCCATCTTTTGCTTTGATTTTTCATCAATTTGATAACCTGTTTCCATTAAACATTCATTCCGAAATGTTAGACTAACTTGTGTCTTATCCCCACCACATTTTTCTATGAATTCATTATAAATAAATCTGACCCTTTTGATGAAAGAAATTTTCATTTTGTACTCATTATCTACATTATGATCCCATGCCAATAAATTTGATTTTATTTATGTTAAGCCAACATAAATGATGCATTTCACTTTTTTAAAAAGATAGTGTTAAATTGGACAACTAGGTCCAAGCTCCATGTTGTGGTGCTCAAATGAAGACACTAATATTTTTATTGGGTTCCTCTTTTAGAGAGGTGCAATATTGATCTAAAGATCATCTTTTTTTTTGTGTAAGTTAGCATTTGTATTAGATCACAAAAATATTACATAGTGTTACATAAGAGGCTTGCCTGTTCTCGAGCAACATGAGAAACCTCTGGCCAGGCCAATCATCGGGCGAACTTATCAGAGACCAGTGGGGATGGAAAGTGAGACTACGCTCACATTTGCTAGAAACCAGCTGTATCTTAGCTACAACAAAACCATACTGTCTAGGACATGGACCAGAGAGGAAAATGGCAAGCCATGCAGGGCTGCCTGACATAGAAAGGAGGAAAATCTTGACTAAAAACCAAATGGAAAGCATACGCCAACGATTTACAGGCCCAGAAAGGAAGATTAACGTAACAGAGAAAACCCAAAGAGCTAACATCTGCCAGTAGAGAGAAAATAAAAATATGGCTAACCAAGGCGACAAACTTACTATTTAGGGTTTGTAGTCCCAGAGGTGCCAACAGCACTCGGGCCTGTGCCGTCATTGTTCTTAGGCACGTTGCAGGGCTTGAAGCGTCTGATGATGGTCGTCTTGGTGTCTTCTTCAGGGATTTCAATTGAAACATTTAGCACATACCACAGGTTAAACTCAAAGAGCTTGATGAAACCCTCGAGACGTTTAGATTGCATCTTGAGCTCTTCAGTAAGGGACTTGAGAGTGATCTCTAGGTTTTCTAGCCTAGCCGAGTTTTTGGCAGAGGCAAGAGAGTTAGCCTAGTACGCATCTTTGAAAGCTGCCCCTTGCAGGCTCATCACCTTTTTCAACATTGACTTCATTTGCTAGGCCATGCTATGTGTCTTTAAAAATTGTGTTGCTCTAGTAGTTGGGGTGCTCGGGTCCGAGATCCAGTCAACCTCCTCACTGATGGCCTTTTCATCCATTCTTTCCCTCGCTTTGTCAATTTATCTCTGAAGCTTATCAATGCTCTGTTTTCCTTTGACGAAGACAAAGGCATTGAAGCCTTCCTTATCTCTCTGTAACTCACGGGCAGCTTTGGAGCTGTAGAGGTTACGCTCGGCCATGGTTCTTTGCCGTTTGGACCAGTACTTATAATGGGTAGCTCAGTATAAGGGGCCTTGGCAAGAAACAAAATGCATGTCTTTTCCATCCGCTTGCCAACCTGGTTCACATGCAAGTGACAGATGAGGTTTCGATCATTACAATTAACTGCACTCTGGTAGCCACGCTCTTCCTTTATTAGGTGGAGCCAGGTGTACCATTTATCGGCCTTGGTGTTTTGTTTTATGTCAGTGGGATAGATTTCCCATGCTACCCAACACGAGCCATAGGACTGTAGCCTACACTGCCACCACCAAGCATGACGAATTAGAGAATAAACATAAAGGCTGGTCCTCATTTATCATTGATTATCTGTACCTTATAACCTGTTCTTTTCGCTTGATATTCCCTCTAGGTCCTTCGTTGAGATCTGAAGGCAATCATCACGGAGGTTATCACATGTGACGTTCTGCCAGCAGGTGTCAAGGAGACTACTTGGGTTGTCCACTGCGTGATTAGCCAGGAAACCTGCCATTGCATTTTCAGTACGCCTTACAGCCTGAAACACAATTCCATTGAGAGTGGAGAGGTGTGTGGCGATAAGCGTCATGACCATGGAGAGTCACCAGTGCTTGGTAACCTTCCTTGGCCGAGAACCATTTTGAAATTTTTTTGCTGCGTTTATGGCTAACAGCGAGTCCCCTTCCACTATAGTAGGACCCTGCCCCAACTGGATGAGAATTCGCAGACCCTGCTCGAGCTCTGCAAATTCCGCCTCATTGTTGGTAGCTTCGCCTAGAGGGTAGCTGTAAACATACATGATTTCCCCTTTGTCAGTGCGAATGACCCCTCCGTGACCAGCCAACCCCGGGTTTCCCCGCAAGGCACCATTAAAGTTCAGCTTGCAATAGCCTGGGAGAGGGAGCTGCCAAGATAGAAGCGCGGTTGCCGGTTGTTGTTGCTGCAGAGGAGCAGTGGAGCCTGTAGCAGCATTAATGACAAACACTGAGAATTCGTTGGTCATTTGCTGAAGGTCTGTCCTTCTGCTCTGTTTTACTAATTGTAAGGGTTGTCTCTCGTATGTTCTTCATAATGTCCATTTTAATTTGATCCAATTGGTGTATTTCACCCTGAAATATTCTTCTGTTCCTTTCCTTCCATATAGACCAAACTATAAAACCTGGACTGAGCCACCACAGAAGGTTAACCGTTTCATGGTTAGTATATTTGGTTTGCCAATTGGCTATGCTGTCTTGAATGGAGTCTCTGTTTCTGTCCGTATGACAGAAGATTTCTTCCAACCACATCCATAGGTCATTGGCCCACTCACAGGCGTTCAGGAGGTGATTCATGGATTCCTCTTCTTTCCCACAAAGAGAGCATTGCGAGGGCCCTATGAAGCCTTTCCTACGCAAATTCTCCCAGGTGAGGATTTTCCTGTGCATTAGAAGCCATAAGAAGGTTTTGACCTTAGGCCAGTTGATAGCATTCCAGACGTTATTGTGCCAGTTTACTTTATCTCCTTGATCTCTCTGTTCTAGGTAGAATCTAGCTTGCTTAAGGTTGAAGGTACCGCCTTCTAATTTCCCCCATCTGAGTTGATCTTCATCCCGTGAGTGCCAAATCTTCCTTTTACTGAGCCAAGATTGGAGGGATCGGAGTTGATTTTCTAGCAGGCCATCCTGGGAGGGAAGGGCCAGGTGCCACTGGCGCCACTAATTTTTCAAAACGCTGTTGGTATAGTAATGAGAAACCCTCGTTTTTCCGAGCTGTTGAAGCCTATTCTGGAGGGGTAGGAAATCCAGACTCTTGAGTTTGGGAAGTTGTTTCCAGGCATCTTCCTAGAAGAGAGCTGTACGACCATTGTGAATTTCCCAAAAGCAGTGATCTTGGATTAGTTTCTTATTCGCCTAGGCCATGTTCCAAATTGGGGACCCAGAGATTGAGCTGTTCATTCGAACAAGGTCCTGAGGGCGCCAGTTTTGTGCATACTTAGCCTTCCAGAGTGCGGCCCAAGGTGCCTGTGGTTCAGTGATCCATCTCCACCAAAGCTTGGCAACACAAGTTTTGTTAACAGTTTTAGGGTCCTGAAGCCCCAGCGCGCCCAAGATCTTGGGTTTGCAAGGCTTTTCCTAGGCGACCAGGGCCCATTTCTTTTTGTCTGCTTTTCCTGACCATAGGAAAGTCCTTTGAATGTTTTTGATCTTTTGGAGGATACCTTTGGGGGTAGGAAGAATGGATAACATGTATTGGGGGATAGCTTGCAATACTGCTTTAGTCAGCACCAATCTGCCTACAAAGTTGAGGCCTCTATTTTTCCAATAGTTACCCCGCTCTTCCAGGTTGGAGAGCAGTGTTTCCCAGAGGTTTTTCTGCTAGGGCTTATCCGTTAGGGGAATACCAAGATAATTAGAGGGAAGGCTTTGCCTTCTGAAGTCGAGGATAGCTGTGAGGTTTCTCTGAACAACCAAATGAGTATTAAAGAAGAAAACTCAAGATTTATCCAAGTTGAGGTCCATACCTGACGCTCGACTGAAGAGGTTGAGGATAGCTTTATAACCTTGGGCCTCTCGAACCGTGGGGGTGCCACGGAGCATGGTGTCATCCACAAACTGCTGATGAGTGGTAGTTGGGTAGTTGTGTAGAGGTTGAAGACCCACAATTTCATTTCGTTCTTTTGTTGTTTTGATGATATGGCTTAAGCCCTCCATTAGGATAACAAAGAGAAAGGGGGAGATTGGATCTCCTTGCTGAATACCCCTTGAGGGAGTGAGGGGAGAAGTAGGGGCGCCATTGACTAAAATAGAGAAGCTGGGTGATTTGACTATGGCCATAACCCAATTAATCCAATGGTGGCCAAACCCAAACGCCTCCAAAATTGCCTCCAGGTACTTCCAGCTGACCTTGTCATAGGCTTTAGATAAGTCAAGTTGGATGATCATGCCTGCTTTCTTCCGAGATTGAAGGGTGTGAACCATTTCATGTGCAAGTAGGACATTGTCCATAATTTGTCTACCCTCCACGTACCCTGATTGCTCCTGAGAATTAATCCCTGGGAGAACTTGCTTAAGTCTATTGGCCATCACTTTAGAGATGATTTTGTATAGGACATTGCATAGAGCAATAGGCTGGAATTTCGAAAGAGTGCAGGCTGCCTCTTCCTTTGGGATCAAGGCAATGAAATTTGAATTGAGGGACTTGAGGATGGAGGAAGATTTGTGAGAGTCTTCGACCAATTCCCAGATTTCGTTTTTCACTGTGTCCCAACATGCTTTAAAGAAATCTATAGTGAAACCGTCCGGTCTAGGTGCTTTGCCATTAGGCATCTTTTTCACCGCTTCTTCTACTTCCAGAAGGGTGACAAGGCGGTCCAAATTTTTATTTTGTTCCTCAGAGACGATCTTCGGGATGGAGGCTGCCACTTCCCTGTTTGCCCTTCCCCTGTCTATGTTCGGTTCCGTGGCGATGTGGACAAAGTGATCGATAAGGATGGTGGAGATATCCTGATGTGAGTGATATGCTGTTCCTTGATCGTCTTTTAACTGAGTAATCTTGTTGGTGAATATGTAGTCCATAGCTGATCTATGGAATAATTTAGTGTTCTTCTCCCCTTCCTTAAGCCACTGAATTCGAGATTTTTGTTTCCACAAGATTTCTTCCTGCATGCACCTTTCGTCCCATTTCTTCATGAGGTTCTGCTCAATATTTATAGAGTCCTAGGTGATATCCCCACTCAACGAATTTTTATGTATCCGTTGCATTTGATCCTCCAGGGCCAACTTCTATTTGAAGATGTTTCCAAACACCTCTTGGTTCCAGGTTTGGAGCCGGTATTTTAGGTGTTTCAGTCTTGCTTGAAGATGGTACATTTTTGTACCTCTGATCTCAAGAGGTTCAGACCACCATTGCTTGATTTTTGACTTGAAATCCAGATGGGCCAGCCAGAACTTTTCAAACCTGAAGAGTCTGTTTTTAGGAGTGCCGAGGATGGCCACATCCAGGGTGATGGGCCAGTGATCAGAGCCTCCACTCGGAATGATATCCGACTCAACAATCACTCTCGCTAAGAGAATATCTTCAGTGACGAGGATGCAGTCAAGTCTCGAGGTAATCTGCCGATCACCCCCTCTTTTATTATTCCAGGTGTATATTCCATTTTTGGGGAGGATATCTATTAGTTTTGCTGATTTGATGAAATGATTGAGAGCCTCTGCATCCTTGTTTAGTTTTCTTAGCCCTCCTTTCTTTTCTCCTATAGAGGTAATCATATTGAAATCTCCCCCATAGATTCCTTTTGCATTGATGTGTCTAAGTTGTAGCTTAGAGAGGCGATCCAACAAAATCAGCTTGTCCTCTAATCTCTGGGGGCTGTAAACATTGGTGCAAAGATAGGTATCAGGTTCTCCTATGATTCGCATTTCCAGGGAGATAAAGGATCTTGAAGCTTCTGCATTAATGAGATGAAAGGAGTTGGGGTTCCAAAAAGTTACTAGACCACCCTCCATTCCATTACCTTCCACCTTTGTGTATTCCATTCGTTTCCAAGTTTCCTGCGAATTTCCTTCACTTTTTTACCCGAGCATTTGGTTTCTTGTATAAAAATCATGTTGGGGTTTTCAATATTGACGTTCTTCTTCAGAAGTATTTGTTTTCTCTGGCTGTTGAGCCCCCTAGCATTCCATGAAAGGATCTTCATAATAAATAGGAGTTTAAGAGGAGGTTGTGAAAGCCTCAAGGGATTTCATTTTACCCAAATTCAGGAGCATTTGACCTAATACTTGGAGGGCCTCCTTATTTGTTCTTCTCCCTCTCTTACGTCTGTGTTTGGCATTGTGGTTCGTTTGGTGCAATCCCTGGGCCTTGATTCCTAGCCCTTTGGTAGCTTCAAACCCCCTTTTTTGTCCTTTAACTTTTGCATCTTGCCTTGCTAAGAACAGGAAATTAACCCTTATCCATTTCTTCTTCTGGGATGTGTTCCAATCCTTTTTGCTTCCATTGTTCCACTATGGTATTTAGGTCCATACCTTCCCGCTCTAGGATATCCCTGAGTTCTTGATCCTCGGTCCCCATTTCACTTGTAGTCATTTCTACATCTCCCTCTATGTCTTTCCCTTCTTCTGGGTTTTGCAGGATGCTATCCATCGTCGCTGTGTTAGGATCTTGGGAAACCTGTGTATGAGTTTCCTGAACATTCAGTTCAGAGTCAAGTAGTCAGGGGTTTTCGGCTAACACTACTGCAGAGCCTAAAACTTCAAATGCATTGCCCGTGCCCTTATTTGAGATGCCTGTTTTCTGCTAGTGTCTTATGTTTTCTCTTTGTCTCTCGCTTGGCCAGGAGAAACCTTCCTAATCCTTGGTTAAATTCTCCTTCGTTTTCTCTGTTTTCTTATTCAGAGGGCATTCCCTGAAGAGGTGCCCATGTTCATGACATTTACGACATCGAAAGGGGATCTGTTCATAGTCGATGGCCTGAAATAAAATTTCTTCCCTAAATTCTAACCACAGGCCCTCATGCAAAGCGCCCGAGACATCCATTTCAACACAAATACGCGCACAAGATGTGTACCTTTTTTGCAGGGTGGTTTCCGAGGCCTGGATGAAGGTTCCCAGTTTATTGCCAATTTGTTCTAGCGCTGAAGGCCTCTAATAGTCGATGGGGAGAGAGAAAAGGCGGATCCAAACAGGGACATGCGTGAAGGTCTCTAAGTCTGGAGCAAAATTAGGTTTCCAGGGTCGCATGTAGAGACCTGCCGAGGCATAAAAGTAGGGTCCTCCATCAAAGATCCGATCTCTATCTTCCAGACTGGCAAAGACCACTGTGAAAAAACCTTTGGCTCCCCGATGCAGCCGGACATCGCCCTTGGGTTTCCATTGCTGCTTTATCCATAGACAGAGGGCTTTTTCCGAAGGCCAAAAGCCCTTGAACTTATAGATCACTACATGTATTGTCATATGGTCTCTATAGTCTTGCATTTCAGGATCTGTGATGATGACTCGCATATTTTCAGAGGTTTTTGGTTTGTAGCATCCATGGTCCTCCTGTTTTTTGCCTATTGTAGCAGATTCTGACAGATCTGGGCCTTGTTGGGTTGGGATCTCTTCTTCTGCTGTTTTTTTTGTTTTTTCTCCTACTCTCAGAGACTCCTTCTCGGGATTGGGGATTTCGTTGTCTTTTCCTTCCATTATCTTTATCCCATTCGACCGTTTCTGGCCTTGTATTTCCTTGGTCGCCTCACCTGCCTTTTTCTTCTTCCTTTGCTCATCTTTGCTTGCATTTTCAGAGCCGCCGATCTGCACCCCTTCCAGTGGGGCCTTACCTTTGTCCAACATTGCTTGTTTGTAAGAAGGGGCCCCATTGGCCCCTGCTCTCCTCATGTATTGGGCCATGACTGACCCATGCCTCCGGAGCTCTGCGAGAAGGGCCTGCCCTCTACCAGGGCTTGTTGCAGTTCTCAGAATGTGCACCAAACCCTAGCTGGTCATTTCACCTCACAACATTTTTCTATGTAACCTGATCTAAAGATCATCTTGATCCGATGAGAAAAACATTTATTTTGAATTTATTTTTAATACTTTTAAAATATGTGCAGGTCAGCGTTAAGGTTTTACCCTCCCAGCAAATGTGTCACACACCCTCAGTGATTGATATAAATAGAGTCAGCGTTGGAGGACATTTCACTCATCTCATCCTCACACATCATCTCTCCTCTTCTGATTGGTTCGAGCTCCTTGGAGGCAGTTTTCTGTTCACACGTGGGAAAGAAGGACGAAGATATTTCTGTTGCAGCTAGGGTTTCCATCGCAGGCTTGACCAACATTGACTTTGGTCAACGAATGTTCAAAAGGAGCTGATTTTTGCTATAAACTTCGATTTCTGAAGTCCATACATTTTGGCAGAAGAACCAAGGTCAAAGGTTGACCGTAGACTGTGCTGCGTTGAATTTGACTTGCTGCTGTTTTGCGTTGACTTTTCTGGGCATCGTTGACTTTTCTGGGGTTGACTTTGAGTTGAATGTTTAACTGTTTTGAGGGTTGTTGTGACACATGCTGGGCTAGCTGACCAGGGAGACTTTGCTGGTTGAAGCATCCTACTGATCGCCGTAACGCACCAATAAATATATATTTTTCTGGGTTGTCTTCTGTTGATCCACTGGTATGTTCTATCAACATTTTACTTAATGATTTATGTGATTGCTGTCTAGTATTGAAGAGAAAGTAAAGTTGCATCAAGCATAGATAATCTACATAACTTTACATGGTATCAGAGTTGAGGTGAAGACAAAGTCCAAATTTGTAGCAATCACTGAAGAAGAGGATGGGTTCCTCAAACTACAATGGCTTCAAGGTTGATGACAAATTGACTGGGAAGGATGACTTCCATGCTTGGAAGATGACATTGGATCTTATGTTGGAAGACCAAGATGTCATGGACTATGTGCAGGGTAAAATCCAAGAGCCTCCATCCACTGCAACTGCTACCGCCAAAACGAAGTACAAGAAGGGCAATATCAAAGCAAAGCTAATGATCAAGGACTCAATTCACAAGAGTCTGGTTGCCTACATCTCTGAGTTGGGCACATCCAAAGAGATGTATGATAAGTTGGTCAACATGTTCAAGGCCAGCAATGCGAATCAAGTCCTATTCTACAAGAATTAATTGAAGAATCTAAGGAAAGACAGGGATGTGTTTGTTCAATCATATTTTCTGAAGCTGACCGAGATCAGGGACAATCTGCTGGCTATTGGGGAGACAATAGCTGATCGAGAGATGGTACTCACCGCACTTGGAGGGTTCCCATCCGAATGGCATGTGTTCAACACTACCATTCTAAATAATAATGTGATACCTGACTTTGACGAAGTACTATCGAGATGCGTACAAGAAGAGACAAGAATGAAGGAGTATGGAAATGAAGGAAATGCTGCCTACACTGCTCATTATAGAAAGAATAACTTTGGTGGTCCAAAGAACAAAGGAAGAGAAGGGGCCCAAGGAAAGAAGGGCAAGTGTTTCACTTGTCATAGGCCAGGTCACTATGCTAGAGAATTTCCTTTCAAGAAGGATTCTCCCGATGATGATGACAAAAACAACAACCAGAGGAATGGCAATCAAAGGAACAATAGGTTCAAGGGAAAGAGGAAGGCTCCTTCTGGCGGAAATGAGCAACCTTTCAAAAGGTTGAAAAATTCCAGGTATGAGGAATCAAATGTTGTTGATAAAAGAAATAAATTCATTCTTGTATCTTCCCTCTCCACTACATCTCCACCTGACACTATGGATGTCTGGTTGATAGATAGTGGTGCCTCAAGGAACATCACTGGGTTCAAAGAAGCATTCTCTGATATGGTTGAGAAGGACACTAATCTGGAAATTGTCCTTGGAGATAATGCCACATATCCCATGAAAGGGACAGGGACTGTGACCCTCCACTTGTCTCAAGGTCGAGTCCTCCACTTGCAGGATGTACTCTATGTACCAAATTTGAAGAAGAACCTTGTGTTTATATCGGCCATGGAAGACAAAGGTTTAAATGTGGCATTCATGGATGGAAAGGTGCGCATGTGGAAGAGGAGCTTCAAGGAAGTTATCATGATTAGGTTTAGAGTTTATACACTCTACCAGGTTGGAGGAAGTCCATTGGGAGCAATGACTGAGATGCTATCCGACAGACTGATAATGGCACTGAATATGAGACAGACGAGTTCAAGAACTTTTGCAAAGACGCTGGTATTAAGAGAGAGACCACAATTGTCTATACTCATGAGTAGAATGGCGTTGCTGAATGAAAGAACATGACCATTGTGGAAGCTTCCCGTGCAATGCTATGTGACCAGGGTCTACCAAAGCTTCTGTGGGGAGAAGTTGCGAACACTGCTGTGTACATACAAAACCGATGCCCACATTCCGCCTTGGACTCCAAAAATCTCGAAGAGGTTTTCAATGGTAAGAAAATTGACGTCTCACATTTTAGAATTTTTGGATGTCTTGTTTACTTTCATGTGCTGAAAGAGAAGAGGAGAAAGTTGGATGCTTCTGAGAAGAAGGGAATGTTTGTGGGCTACAACGAAACTTCGAAGGCCTATAGAATCTATGTGCCTGGTCAAAGGGAAGTGGAGATATGCCACGATGTCACTTTTGACGAAGATGCTTCCGTGAGGAAAGTAGTCAATCTTTCGAGATTCGAGGAAGATCATGAAGGAAGGCCTGAAAATCAAGGAGAACCGAAGGATGAGACGATGCCTGATGTTGAAGGACCGATGGACCCGATTGATCCACCTGCTTCACTGGGGAAGAGACCATCATGGCTCAGGGACACTCTCAAGGATGCCGAGGGACATATGGCCCAAAGGGGGACATTTTGTGAAAGCAAGAAGCCAAGTAGATACCATGGGTATCTAGCAGCCATGATGATCCAGGTGGATATTGGTGGCCACCCGCCTATTCCACTTGGGGCCCACCATTGTCTCTTTCAGTTTTTTTTTCACAACTTACTATTTTTAGCAGTTTTTCGGGTCCTGAACTTCCGGAGCCATTTTGAAGCCCCAAACAGAGACAGTATGCCGAAGTTACGTCCCTGGGAAGTTGAAACACCAATTTACCCAAACGAGGCCCATAGTTTTGGCGCTTCATCTCCTAAGGTTAGGTTTTTGGACATTTATAATTCTCCATTATTTCTCCATAATAAATAGGCCCTCGAGCCTCATTGTAATATAGTTCAGAGGTGTGTAGTCGCCACATCTCTTCTCAAAGATTCGCTACTAGCACCCTAGCTATTTTATTTCCATCATGTTTGTAATCATATTTCTGTGATTTGATATTAATGAAATGAAGCCTTATTTCCGCTGTATTTCTATGTTTATGGTTATTTCTGTATTTTGTTGCGTTCCTACATAAATCCGGATCAGTGGTATCAGAGCGGTCTGCTTTTTGTCAATCCTTCTTTGCATGTCCCCAACGAGGTCGGGGTATAAGGAGTTAGGGCTCGATCTGGTGGAACCTTTGCAAGATTAGCCTCACAAACCCCGACAGACGCCCATGGGGGACGAAAAGAAAGATGAGGGAGCAGGAGATCCTATCAAAATATTGCTCGAGGAGGCCCTCGAAAAACAAAGGAACGCGATGATGGATAACTTTGCCCAGATTCTTCAACGACTGCCCACCAGCGGCGCATCTGCATCCAGCAGCCACTCTGGAGGCGCGACTCTCTTTAAGGTACAAGTAAACTTTGACATTCCCATATTTGAGGGTCAAATAGATGAAAATTTCGTAGATAGATGGTTGAATCTATTAGAAGGATATTTCTCAGTTCATGATTTTTTCCGATCGGGAGAAGATTATTTTTGCACTCTTCAAAGCTACCCCCCATGTCAAGGACTGGTGGGAAACCTACTGTGAGAAAACAAACGAGACAGAACCCTCTCTGTTCTCAGCAGTACCCACTTGGAATTCTTTCCAAGATGCCATGAAGGAACAATACTATCCCGTGGGGAGCTATGAGGACAAGTACATACAATGGACCACATTGTGGCAACAAAGGGACCAAGATGTGCATGAGCTAACGAATCTGTTCCATACCCTGCGCACAAAGTTGGGTATCAAAGATTCAGAGAAACATTTGGTGCTAAAGTATCGCGATTTTCTGCACAGATACATTCAGGAGGAAATGGAGTTCCTCAACATCTCCTCGCTTGGTACGACACACCGGTATGCTGCCAAGATTGAGCAGAAATTCAAACAGAAGAAGCGAGACTTTGGATCTACGAATCAAAAGCAAGGGAAAGGTGCCTCCAAACCGTAGAACAAAGGACAAAGCCAAGGCATGGCGGCCCAAGACAACCTGCCAAAGACACAAGAAAAGAACAACACCGCGAAGCCAAAGAAGGACACAGGAAAGTGGTGTGAGTTCCATAAGAGCTCCACTCACAACACAAGTGAGTGTCGGGCCAAGCAGTCGCTGGTGGCCGAGATGAGGGCTTCTGAATCAGATGCATGCTCTGACTCTGAATCAGAATTTGACAAGGTGAATGACAAAGGGAAGCAGATTATTGATGCGGAGCCCAACGCCACTGTTACCACTACGAAGATCCAGAAGGAGGAACTAGAAGATCCAAAGGAGGCAGAGCGTCTCTTCCACTCCCAGATGTGGGTAAAGGGTTCTCCGCTATGGTTCATTGTCGACAATGGGAGCCAAAAGAACCTCATTTCAGCAGATTTCGTGAATAAGTTAGCCTTGCCGACCACAACGCACTCACAACCATACACCATTGGGTGGCTTCACCAAGGACGAGATCTCCGCATCAGCTAGCACTGGCGCCTTCCCTATAGCATCAAGCCCTTCACGGATGAGGTATTGTGTGACATTGCTCCTATTGATGTATCTGATGTATTATTAGGCCAACCATACTTGTGGAAGCGACATGCTGTGTATGAGTCCCGGCCTCGCGCTGTTATTGTTACTTTGGGAAATAAATTGTGCAGGATACCAGAGGTACCACTGCCTCCCATTATCTCTTTGGTTACTGCAAAACAATGCAGTAAGCTCATTTCCCAAACTAGGAAATTTGTTTTCCTGATGATCCGCCCCTAGGGCAAGAAGAAGACTATGGCCACGACCTCCAGACATGGCTCCTCTGCACGACAACAACAAATGGACAAGGTTGTGGAGGAGTACGGGGACATCTTCACCTCACCCACAGGGGTGCCTCTACACTGTCAGGTCAAGCACTCCATTGACCTGACCCCAGGTGCGCCGCTACCCAATGGACCGATCTATAGGCGCTTTGTTCTGGAGAATGATGAAATCAAGAGGCAGATTCAGGAGTTGCTGCAGAAAGGTCACATCCGGCCAAGTTCATCGCCCTGTGGGAGCCCGATCATGTTGGTACAGAAGAAGGATGGGACTTGGAGACTCTGTATTGATTATCGGGCATTGAACAAGATCACTGTCCGAAATAGGTACTCGATCCCACGGATTGATGACCTTCTGGACCAACTCAAAGGGGAAAAATATTTCAGCAAGATCGACTTGAAGTCTGGGTATCACTAGGTACCAATCAAACCCTCTGATGTGTGGAAGACTTCCTTCAAAGCCAAGGAGGGCCTTTTTGAATGGCTCATCATGCCTTTCGGATTGACAAATGTTCCCGCAACCTTCATGAGGTTGATGGACGACATCTTGCGTCCATTCACCGACTCATTTGTAGTG
The DNA here is from genome assembly GCA_034641835.2 of Pinus albicaulis. Taxonomy (NCBI): domain Eukaryota; kingdom Viridiplantae; phylum Streptophyta; class Pinopsida; order Pinales; family Pinaceae; genus Pinus; species Pinus albicaulis. The sequence goes on along the minus strand of CM076580.1, from coordinate 464,172,570 downwards.
GTATACTTGGATGACATTCTTATCTTCAGCCAGACTTGGGAAGAGCACCTCCACCACATCCAAGAAGTCCTCCAAACACTGCGGCAACACAAGTTGTGTGCCAATTTGGAGAAGTTCACTTTTGGCATGACCCAGGTTCAATATCTGGGATACATTATTGATGAAAATGGGGTGCATGTGGATCCAGCCAAGATCCAAGTCATTCGGGATTGGCCAGCGCCAACCACCCTAACAGAGCTTCACAGCTTTCTGGGTCTTGCTAATTTATACCGCAGGTTCGTGTTGGGATTATCTCATATCACTTGGCCCTTGAGTCAAGTCACCAAGGGAGGAGCGAAAGAAAAATTCTGTTGGTCGGAATCTTAATAGAAGGCATTCATAGAATTGAAACATCGCCTCTGTTCTGCCCCAGTGCTCACATTACCAGACTTGCAACAACCATTTGAGATCGAGACAGATGCCTCTGAATATGCTATTGGGGCAGTTATTACTCAACAAAGGCATCCAGTGGCATATCATAGTGAGACATTGTCTGACACAGTTCGAAAGTATCCCACTTATGACAAAGAAATGTATTCCATTGTGCAGGCTTGTCAACAATGGGAGCATTACATTTTGGGGAAGGAGACAATCATCCACACAGACCACCGACCCTTGCAGTTCATACAGACAGAAGGGAAGTTGCAGAACGATCGCCATTAGAAGTGGTCCACATATTTGCAACAATTTCATTTGAACATCAAGTACAAGAAGGGTAGCACCAATAATGTTGCAGATTGCCTCAGCTGACCACCGATTGTGGCCATTACCACCATTCTCAACTCTTGTGGGCATGAGACTTCTGATTGGACGCTTCTCTACAGGAGCGATCCAGAATTCAGCTACACATACAAGGCACTCTTGGGGGGTATGCAAGTTCCAAATTTTCACCTCAAAGATGCACTATTATGTCACCTGGGACACCTTTGTGTTCCTTCAAGCGAGCGGGCCAAGATGATATGGGAAGCGCACTACATTCGAGTTGCTGGGAATTTTGGGGTTGAGAAAGCAGTGACAGTACTGCATAAGTATTTCTACTGGCCGAATCTTTGACAGGATGTCGGAAAGTACATCAGATCCTGCATTGCTTGAACCATTGCCAAATCGACCATCAAGAAGCGAGGGCTCTATACTCCACTACCTACCCCTAGTCGACCTTGGGAATCCATCTCCATGGATTACATGTCAGACCTTCCTTCTACTAAGCATGGAAACGACTGTGTTTTCGTGGTCGTCGACAAATTCTCAAAGATGGCCATTATGGCGGTCTGCAAGAAGAATATCACAGCAGAAGCCAATGCTAAACTATTCTTTGAACGAGTGTGGGTGCACTTTGGGATCCCACAGTCTATCATATCAGATCGAGACAGCAGGTTCCTCAGCACATTTTGGTCCAGCCTCTGGTCAATGTTGGACCCCAAGCTCACCAAGTCCACAACTTTCCATCCCCAAACTGATGGCCAGACAGAGGTCGTCAACAGGATGATTGTACACATTCTACGCATGTACAATTCAAAGCATCCACGCACATGGGATGAGAGCCTTCCCTATGTACAACACAGTTATAACCGAGCTCTCCACAACTCAACCGGCCACAACCCCTTTCAGGTGGTCTTGGGATTCCAGCCACTATGTCCCATTGACGTAGCCATGCCATTTGCAGCTACTCAGGCCGATTCGGCTCATTTCCAGTCTGAAGCTGAAAAATCAAACAACTTCATCGAGCGCATTCAACACATCTGCCAACAGGTTCATGACATATTGGACAGAGCCAATGCTAATTACAAGCAACAACATGATCAACATCAGATGCCACACAACTTCCAGGTGGGCGAAAAAGTGTGGCTACATTTGCAGAAGGAGCGCCTCATTGGACCCCACTGCAAGATTTTCCCACTCCGATATGCATTGTACACCATCACCAAGGCTGTAGGGAACAATGCCTTCGAGCTCAATATTCCACCATTCCTTGGTATGCACCCAGTATTCAATGTAGATCGCCTTCGTCCCTACTTCCCACCTCTATTGGACACCTCTGACATTGCAGAAGAACTCACACAAAAAGAGTTAAACCCAGACTACATGGAATAGGCCACCACAGACTATATGATGGACATGCAAATCAAGAACACTCGCCGACAGAAGGTCCAACTATATCGGGTTGTTAAAGCTGGCCAACTCCTGCACCAAGGCAAGTGGTTCACCAGGGACCAAGTTCAACAGAAGTTTCCTCATCTCATGGAGGAACTCAATGCAATGGGGACCATTGCTTCCTAAGGGGAGAGGAGTGATCCAGGGGGATATTGGTGGCCACCCGCCTATTTCACTTGGGGCCAACCATTGTCTCTTTCAGTTTTTTTTTTCACAACTTACTATTTTTAGCAGTTTTTCGGGTCCTGAACTTCCGGAGCTGTTTTGAAGCCCCAAACCGAGATAGTATGCCAAAGTTACGTCAATGGGAAGTTGAAACACCAATTTACCCAAACGGGGCCCATAGTTTTGGCGCTTCATTTCCTAAGGTTAGGTTTTTGGACGTTTAGAATTATCCATTGTTTTTCCATAATAAATAGGCCCTCGAGCTTCATTGTAATACAGTTCAGAGGTCTATAGTCACCACATCTCTTCTCATAGATTCGCTACCAACACCCTAGCTATTTTATTTCCATCATGTTTGTAAGCATATTTTTGTGATTTGATATTAATGAAATGAAGCCTTATTTACGTTGTGTTTCTATGTTTATGGTTATTTCTGTATTCTGTTGCGTTCCTACATAAATCCGGATCACATGAGTACTATTGTACAATCTAAGCCTGGATCTTTTGAGGAAGCTGTAAAGCATCAAGTCTAGAAGAATGCTATGCACGAAGAGTATGAGTCCATAATGAAGAATGATGTTTGGGATGTGGTTCCAAGACCGGAGGACAAAGCAGTTGTCACCTCGAAATGGCTCTACAAGATCAAGCATGGATCTGATGGAAGTGATGAAAAGTTCAAGGCAAGGTTTGTTGCCTGTGGCTTCTCTTAAAAGGAAGGCATAGAATATGATGACATATTTGCACATGTGGCCCGATATACCACCATTCGATTTATCATAGCCCTTGTTGCTACACAAGGATGGAGTCTTCATCAGATGGATGTGAAGACCACATTTCTGCATGGTGTGATAAAGGAAGAGGTATATGTGTAGCAACCACTGGGTTCTAAGTCTAGGATCAGGACACCCATGTTTACAGGTTGAAGAAAGCTCTCTATGGGCTAAAGCAAGCACCAGAGCTTGGTACGAGAGGATAGATAACTACCTGATGAAGCTGGGCTTCACTCTTAGTAATGCTGATCCGAACCTTTACTTCAAGGTTGATAGGGAGAAGCCTCTCATTCTGGTGCTGTATGTGGATGACCTCTTCCTGAAAGGTGTTGACCCTCTCATTCATCAGTGCAAGAGGGAGCTCACTGCTGAGTTCGAGATGAAGGATCTAGGACTGATGCACTATTTCCTAAGCCTGGAGGTCTAGCAGAGACCTGGCAAGATTTTCCTTTCTCAAGGAAAATACATTGTGAAGCTTCTGGAAAGATTTAGTATGGTGGACTGCAAGTCCGTGTCGATAACGATGGAGCTCAACTTTAATAAGTTGAGTGGCAGCGCTGCTGGGCCCGTGTTAGCAAATCCTACTGAGTATCATCAACTCGTAGGGGCCCTGAAGTTCTTAGTGAACACCGGTTTGGACGTATGTTGTGCAGTGAACACTTTGAGTCAACACATGGTTGATCATGACATCCACTGGGTTGGTGCCAAGAAACTCTTGAGATATCTCTAGGGCACGATAGATCATGGGATGAGATACATTGTTGGGAGCATGAAACTCCTTGGATATACTGATGCCGATTGGGCTGATAGTGTGGTGGATCGCAAGAGCACATCTGGATGCTGCTTCGCACGTAGATCTGCTTCGAGCAGGAAGCGAAAGTTGGTAGCCTTGAGCACCACTGAGGCCGAATACATTTCAACATGTATGGCCTGTTGTGAAGTCACTTGGTTGTGAAAGCTCTTCAGTGAGCTGTTCTAACATGTGCTAGATGCCACCATTATCCTTTGTGATAACTCGAGGGGGATTCGTTTGTCATAGAATCCCGTGTTCCACAAACGATCCAAGCATGTTGATGGTTGGTACCACTTTATCCAAGATATGGTACAACGAGGCACCGTAAGGCTCGATCATATAGAAACTGATGAGTAGGTCACAGATATTCTCACAATGCCCTTAGGGAAGGTCATGTTCCTAACCTTCCGCGAGAATCTTGGAATCGTGGAACGAGTACCCTATTCTGAGGGTCCTATTGGACGATGAGCTCTTGGAGCTCTGGGGGGCTCTGGGATAGCTTTTTGGAGCTATAAGCACACACGAGGCTAGGATTTCCAAACCTTGTGGTTCTTCTGCCCCACCGTTATGATGATTGAGTTGGTTTGCCTCTCGTGATTTGTGCCCCGTATTCATCCTACCCATTTGAGTTCTGGACTCATGGGAAGTACCTCTCATTTGGCCAATGAGGTGGGAAAAGCTAGAGACTAGTAGCAAAGACTAATGGACGCATTAGAGATTGTCGTACTCCCTATCTAGGATGGCACGGTCCAACCACTTGATCTGGGATCAAGTCTAGAGAGGTTTAGGACCTCCAACTGACTTCGGGTCAGTGAAACTATCTTCGGGTTAGTATATGACTCTCTTGAGTCCAAGTGAGGTTCAGACCTGCTACTGACTGCGGGTCAGATAAACCAACTTCGGGTTGGTATGAGACTCCTTGTGATTCCTATAGAGGTTTCAGACCTCTGGGCTGAATCTGTCCGCTGGGAATTATGTATTTGTGACTGACCCACTTCTGTTCTGAAATAAAGAGGCCAGCAAAGCAAGTTACGGCAGGATGACGAACGATGTTTGGATTGCACAGCTGGATGGAGTTCTCCCTAGCTGAGAGGGAGTGTTAAATTGAACAAATAGGTCCAAAATCCATGTTGTGATGCTCAGATGAAGACACCAATATTTTTATTGGGTTCCTCTTTCGAAGAGGTGTAAGATTGATCTAAAGATCATTTTGATTCGATGAGAAAAACATTTATTTTGAATTTATTTTAATACTTTCAAAATATGTGTAGGTTGGCCTTAAGGTTTTACACCCCCCCAACAAATGTGTCACACACCCTCAATGATTGATATAAATAGAGTCAACGTTGGAGGACATTTCACTCATCTCATCCTCACACATCATCTCTCCTCTTCTGATTGGTTCGAGCTCCTTGGAGGCAGTTTTATGTTCACATGTGGGAAAGAAGGATGAAGATATTTCTGTTGCAGCTAAGGTTTCCACCGTTGGTTTGACCATCGTTGAATTTGGTCAACGCATGGTCAAAATGAGCTTATTTTTGGCATAGAATTCGATTTCTGAAGTCCGTACATTTTGGCACAAGAACCGAGGTCATAGTTTGACCGTAGACTATGCTGCGTTGACTTTGACTTGATGTTGTTCTGCATTGACTTTTCTGGGGTTGACTTTGAGTTGACCGTTTCACTGTTTTGAGGGTTGTTGTGACACATGCTGCGCTGGCTGACCAAGGATACTTTGCTGGTTGAAGCATCCTGCTGATCGTCGTAACGCACCAACAAATATATATTTTTTCTGGCTTGTCTTCTGTTGATCCACTGGTATGTTCTATCAACATTTTACTTAATGATTTATGTGATTGCTCTCTAGTATTGAAGAGAAAGTAAAGTTGCATCAAGCATAGAACATATACATAAATTTACAGATAGTTATTGGGATACTCCTCAATCAACTATTTTTTAGCCTCTACTAAATGGTTCCCTCCAATTACATAATATTTATAATCAAAACATTTTGTCTTGTCAAATGCATGTTTGTTGGGAATCTGACGTGGATAAAAAAGAACCACATAATCTACCACATGCGCATATGGATTAAACCTAGACAATGTTTTCAGATTATGTACATGTAGGTGATGGGCCTTTCTAATTTGATATTGAGATTGTCCTTCATCTGGCCTATAAAATTGATTGACATTAAGATCAAATGTTTGGCCACCAAGAATTAATTTATTCTTCCTCAACTCATATCGAATAGCATTTTGTTTTGTTTTAATAATGCCATCCTCTAACTCAGCACTTGGTGTTATGATTTCTCTACTTCCGTTAGAGCTTTCAGTTTGTTCTTCACTGCTGCTCATGACTTTTACATGTTGACCAATATTTGATTTCATATTCTTATTAGTTAACATATCAGTTCTTTTATAAACAAGCTCTTCATCATCAGGTAAAAGAGAGACATCTTTGGCCATTTTTATTTTTGATGTATGATTTGTTTTCTCCTTTTGCATAACAGTTCTAATCTCCTCCTCACTAATTTTATCATAATTTTCAGTTTCATGTTCCACATCTTCAAAAGCAACATGTTTAGGTTTACTAGATTGACCCACCTTAGTGACTCTTGTTGATCCCCTATTTGTACTATTGCAATGTCATGAGCTACTGATCCTTGCTTCAATTTCCTTTCTTTTGCTTTGTCTGTGTGGAAAGTGTTGATCACATTCATAACATTTGGATCCATAAAATAAATACCTTCAAACATATTTGAAAGACTCGGAACAAAATCCTATGAAACAAAATAAAACATGTCAATGATCAATAATTTATAAAAAATTGAATAATCCTTACAATAATGCATAGCATAAATATAAATAAGCATTCTTACAATGTTATTTGCAATGTTGCTTGAGATTTCTTCAGAAAAATTTGTAGATATTTCATTTGTGTCATACTTGACCTTTGATAGACGATATCTAACATTGTCACGTTTATTAGCCTTCATTGCAAGAACATAAATAGTGTTTGTATTCGGGACCATACATATGTTTCGTACTCTAACGATCACATCATATGGTTCATTTAAGTCAATCATACCACAAACCAGATAGATATGTATATCACCCTCTGTTTCATTGTCTTCAAGATACCATGAGAAATTAGTTTTATTTATTTCCTCGGCGTTCTTCCAATCAGAAATAAGCTTTAATGAATCTGGTGGGCCACTTGCTTGACTTTTATTAGTTCGTGCAACAATTTCCTTATTGCATCCAACAGTATCCATATTGCGTCCAGCTGCAACTTTATATTTGGGAGTTGTATCCATAGTGCGTCGAGCTACAACTTTAGATTTGGGAGTTGCTGCCCTACGTGTAGAAACATTCACATAAATATTTTTTGATGCCATTTTCCTGATAAAAAGAAATATATATATTAGTTAATGAGAAAACAATTAATCAATTTTTTTTTTTTTAAAGTTTACCAATATAAATTTAAAATTTACCAAAAAATAATGTCTATAAAATAAATTAAAAAAACAAAATTTATTTGTAAAACTAAATAAATTGAAAATAAACCAATAAAATTAACTATGAAATTTTTTCATTTAAAAACAAAATATTAAGAATCATATTTAGATATATGTATATATATCTATATAATATTTTTTTGAATATATTTTATAAAAAAATAAAATTTGTTTTAAATTATATAAAACAATTTAAAAAAAAATTAATTTCACACTTAAGTTTTTGTTTAATATTTAAAAAAAAACACAAAAAAATATTTTGCTAAGTTAAAATTAAATTTTTTTTTTAAGCTAAAAATTCTATTAAAAAATAATGAATGTTAATTTTTTGTTTTAATTTTAATTGTGTTGTTTTATTATATACACACATAATAAATTATATTTTAAAATTATAAAAATAATGAATATAATTAAAACATATATTTTAAAATTAAAATTAAAATTTAAAACTTATTATATTTTCAAATTTCATTTTATAGTTTTAAAATTTTATTTTGAAATATTGATATATACACTATTTTTTAAATTTTAAATATAAAATAAATTTTAAATTTTAAAATTATTATATTGTTTATAATTGTAACTAAACAATAAATTTTAAAATAAAAACTTTATATTATATCGATATTAAAATTTTATATTTAAAAACAAATTTAAAATTTTAATATAAAATATTATATAAATTTTTTAAAATTTTTAAAATCACTTCCTCTTAGAGTGCCCCGCGTACAACCACATTAAAGCTCAATTTCATAATCTTTGTTGCAATACTGACCTTTCTAGCCTTTTAAGAAGTCAAAATTATAGTGAGCTCGGGAGGCTTCTCTCCAAGCTTATTGAGCATAGAAATAAAATCTTAAATCAAACTAAATAACTCTTTTCTTTAGGTCCGATAGACTAAAGATTGGGCTCATTGGACATTAACCATCATCATCATCATCATTAAAAACTAATATATATATATTTTAAAATTTCAATTTATATTTAAATTTAAAAGAAAAAAAAAATTGTTCTCGCGCCCGCCGGGAGCCAGAGGCTAGCCGGGTGGCCTCGTGGAGGGCTGCCCAGCTGGCCTCTGGCCCCCCGCGAGCAACGAAATTGATTTTTTTTTTTTTTTAAACAAACAATATATAACAATTTTAATTATTTCAATTTTTTTTTTCTAACTAAACGTATTATAATAAAAACAAATAAATTATTTAATATAAATTAAAAAAACAATTAAAAAAATTAAAATATATGTTTTAAAATATAAATATAAATATAAATATAAATATAAATATAAATATATATATATATATATATATATATATATATATATATATATATATATATATATATATATATATAAATTTTAATTTTTTTAAAACAAAAACAATTATAATAAAAAAAAACATTTGATTTTTAATTTAAAATATAATACTATACCATTCAGAATTACGTCTCTATGTTTTTTTTTTCTCCTAAATAATACTAATTCTATTTATAAAAACATCATACATGCACATTCATTGAAAGGCTGAAAAGTGGAGAGAAACTGGTATTAAAAAGAACTTTAACGAAAATAACAAACCCTTTGGGTGGGGAAACGGTTCTTTTCAAAGTTCTGCATTAACCAGGAAGCAAGCTCATTGTTCATTAGCAAGCCATCAAAGCAAAAGCATTGGAAGTGGCATATAGCATTTAACAGCTGGAGAAAAACAAAAAGAAAATGAAAATTTTCCCAAGCGATTGGCCAGATGCTTTCATCTTGGATGGGCATGCATGATGCTCATGGGTTGGAAAGCAGCTCCTCAGCATCGACACAGGTGCCGTCCTGGGATCTTCGACATCTTTATCCATTTCTTTATGGTGTTGGTGGTACCACGTCTTACATGCATGGGTTGTACCAGGCTGGGGAAAGTCTTTGGATGGAGGGCTTAAAACCGGTCTCACTGGAAGATTCGCAGCTAGGATGGGATTAAGACCAAGGGGAGGGGGAGTTGGACCAGGCATAGGAGGAAAATTCAAGTTGGACATCTCTTCTCTCAGGGTGACAATAACGAAGGCAGTGACAATGGGCTGATTGAAGGAGCATTCAAAGCGGAATTCCGTCCTTTGAGAGGTCTGGCGAAGAGCATGAATGTAAGAAGCACGGGAGGCAGGGGAAATAGGCCTTGGCGGATCAGCAAAAGGAGGCGGGGTGGGCTGAGCTGCGCGGACATTGCTAGGATGGAAAGTGCGACCTCTATGGCTGCGAGTATCTGGATAGCGCCCCCACGCAACGCCCTCAGAGGAAGTCTCCGCATCCGAACTGGTAGAGGGTCGAGAGCGTGCAGTCCGGCCTCGACTCGCACCACGGCGACACCGCATTCAGTGACGGAGCCTTGGCATGGCGAAAGAAATCATTTGGAGCTGCCTGAGACAATTAGAACAGGAAGGAGGCGAAGGAATCCCGCAGTGATTGACAATTTGAGATTGCAGAAAGGAATTGGAGCAGCAAAAGGCGCTTTGGGAGAAATGATGGTCTGTTAAAGTTTCCAAACAAGCCAATAGAGAGCAGCGTTGCCCCGTCTGTGTGCGAGCGCTTGGCTCAGCACAAGCAGCAGGGAAAACGCTCCACAGGGGAGGCAGAGAACGGCAAGCGGAACGAGAACACTCTAGATTACCCGAAATGAAATCCATTGTTAACCAACTGAGCGGGACGGGGAGAAGAATACGTCGGCGAGGGAGAGTAAATGCAGAGCAAGCTGGCGGAGTAATTGCAAGGGTAATGGAGCCGCAGGGGGCCATATGGCCACCCCATGCGAGCTTCCTCGGGATGTGTTTGGGGAATGATGTCCCATCAAACCAAGCTACCATCCGCATTCGGAGAATATATGTTTTAAAATATAAACAAAAACAAATTAAAATTAAAAATAAGATTTAAAATATATATATATATATATATATATATATATATATATATATATATATATATAGTAAAAAAGAAATCAATTTAAATAATGAAACCACTAATATATTTATAAGAAAAAAAACAAACAGATTTAATATAAATCTAAACAATCCGTTCTCCTCAAAATAAAAAATATCTAATAATATTTCTAAAAATAAATTTTCATGTTTTAAAATAAAAATAAAAAATAAATTTCTCTTTTCAATTTTTCCAGCTGTACTTTGAGAAAAAATAAAAATATAATAAATATAATTGTTTTTTATGTGCATGGTCGTTTTTTGGTTTTTTCTGTCTACATTAAATTATTAACCCTAAAAAAAATAAAAAAAATCTTAATTTATGTCCTAAAAACCCTAAAAATTGAGGGTATTTTTTTTTCACTAAAAAAATGTTAAAAAATTATGGTTTTCAAACCTTAAAACCATAAAAAATTGTTTTTGAACACAAAAACCATAGAAAAAACAGATTTTCCCCAAAATTGTCTTTAAATGGACATAATAGAAGGAAAACTAACCTTTGAAATGCAAAAAACTCCTGTCACCAATGCGAACAATGCCTCCACAAAGTTACCAATGCCTACGCAACACCTGCAGAAAATTTCTCAAACAAAAACTAGAAGACTTGATGTGATGTGATGAATAGAAATAATGATTCTTATTATATAGCAAATATTGTGTGATTAATTTACTGTTTAACGAATGTGGGATTAAAATTTAAAATTTAAAATATTTACATGTAGTTAATTATAGTTAATATTATAGATAAAATAGTTAATATTTGCATGTAGTTATCATAGTTAATATTTACATGTACTCAATGTTAAATCATTCAAATATAATCTGGAATTAAAATTTAAAATTTAAAATAGTTAATATTTGCATATAGTTATCATAGTTAATATTAACATGTACTAAATGTTAAATCATTCAAATATAATCTGGGATTAAAATTAAAAATTAAAAATATTTACATGTAGTCAATTATAGTTAATATTATAGTTAAAATAGTTGATATTTGCATGTAGTTATTATAGTTGATATTTACATGTAGTTAATCTTAAATAATTCAAATAAGAAAATTAGTTAGTTTGGAAGGCATGCATGAAATGAATGTTTTGTGGATATTTTGAATAGAAAGTATGGTGAAATATTTCAAGACCAACAGTTTATTAAGAAATTTTGAAATATATTTTAGACGAATATAATGTAGGTTTAAAATTAAAAATTTAAAAAAATTACATGTAGTTAATTATAGTTAAAATAGTTAATATTTGCATGTAGTTATTATAGTTAATATTTACATGTAGTCAATGTTAAATCATTAAAATAACAACGTTATTTTAGTTTGGAAGACACATGTTAGGAATATTTTGAGGATATTTTGAATAGAAATATCGGTAAAATATTTCAACACAAACAGTTTATTAAAATGTTTTTCAATACATTCTAGAGTAATATTTTGTACGAAAATTTTGGAGGGAAAGTTTTTCGCGAAAATTTTTGGAGGGAAAATTTGGAGGGAAATTTTCAGTCTTTAAGCTATATATTGTAATATGGAGAGGAATTTGTATCATTCAACATATTATTGTTGAAGGCCATGGGTTCTTCTGATAGCGAAGTTTTTCTTTCTACAACATCAACATCTTTGTCACGCAACAACTCTATTCAGATTGATGAATATAAAAAGAGTTCGTTCACCATGAATATAGAGTAAAAAATCGACTTGGTCGTAATCCTAAGGATGACGAGAACATAATTGATGAGGCGCAACAAAAATAAATTTATGTAAATCAAGAGTCAGTTATTCTACTTACTCTTAATCCTAACGATTATGAAAGCAACAATGATGAAGGGTATGATGAAGAATTTCTAGAGTCAAAATTTTCACGTCGTCCTAATCCTAAGGATTATGAAGGCAAAGGGCACCACTGATGAAGGGGGAGATGAAGAATATCCACTTCGTCCTAATCCTAAGGATTATGCGAGCACCACATATGAAGAGGGGAATGAAGAATTTGCAGAGTCAAAATATCCACTTCGTCCTAATCCTAAGGATTATGCCAATACCACTGATGAAGAGGGGAATGAAGAATTTCCAGAGTCAAAATATCCACTTCGTCCTGTCCCAAGGATTATGCCAACACCACTAATGAAGAGGGGAATGAAGAATTTACAGTGTCAAAATATCCACTCTATCTTAATCCTAAGGATTATGCTAGCACCACTGATGAAGAGGGGGATGAAAAAATTTCAGAGTCAAAATATCCACTTCGTCCTAATCCTAAGGATTATGCCAGCACCACTGATGAAGAGGAGAATGATAAAATTCCAAAGTAAAAATATCCACTTCGTCCTAATCCTAAGGATTATTCTAGCACCACTGATGAAGAGGGAAATGAAAATTTTGTAGTGTCAAAATACCCACTCCGTCCTAATCCTAAGGATTATGCGATCACCACTGATGAAGAGGGGGATGAAAAAATTCCATAGTCAAAATATGCTCTTCGTCCTAATCCTAAGGATTATGCGACCACCACAGATAAAGAGGGGAATGAAAAATTTGCAGAGTCAAAATATCCACTTCGTCCTAATCTTAAGGATTATGCCAGCACGACTGATGAAGAGGGGAATGAAGAATTTGCAACGTCAAAATATCCACTTCGTCATAATCCTAAGGATTATTCCAGCACTACTGATGAAGAGGGGGATGAATTTCCAGAGTTAAAATTTTCACTTCATCCTAATAGTAACGATTATAAGAGCACCACTGATGAAGGGGGGGATGAAGAGTTTCCAATAAATATAGATTCAAGGCATCCACTTATTCCTAATCCTAAGGATTATGAGAGCACCCGTGAGGAAGGGGAGGGGCGGGATGAAGAAATTCTAATGAATACAAATTCAAAGCTTCCACTTAGGCCTAATCCCAAGGATTATGAGAGCACCACTGAGGAAGGGGAGGATGAAGAGTTTCTTGCAAATGATAATTTTAGAGGCACAGATCTAAATAATGCATTTTCTCTAAGTGATCATTTCAAAGACACTCATGGTGATGAAGAATTGAATCCTCCCAGGGAAGAATTTCAAAGCATGGATCAATATGGTGAAGAATTTCGTCTAATTCAAGGTTACAAAAGTGCAGATGATTCTTGTGAAATGTTTTCTTCAAGTGATGATGGTAATGAAAATTTTCCAGGCAATGATGTTGATGAATTTCTTAACTATGTTCAGAATGATGATAACAGGGATAATATTCCTTTTAATGGTGATGAAACTACTTCTACAAAGGATGATGGAATGATGAAGCCATTGCAAGAAAATATTGTAACTAGGAGTAGGAGTAGACCTTTTCATATCACTCCAAAACATTCCAGTTATACAAGGGTCAGGACAAAATATCTCACAAAAAAAAGTTCCGTCGTTCATTTGATTTCAAGTGAATGTTGTCGAAGGGATTTCTTGAAACATATGGATTTCAACTTTGTTTTGGAGAAAAGGAAAATATATATGTCAATGAATAAAAGCATGCAAAATTCATATTTAGTGGGTTGCATGCAATCTACACTAGCAGGTTATGATTATCATATTGGGAATGTATTGCTCTGTAGAAAGGCTTTCAAAATGTTGCATTCAATTGGTAATTGTCGTTTGTCAAGAATCCAAGAAAAACTGGAAAATGATCCCACATATTATTCAGAAGTACGTTATAAATGGGAGGTTGGGCCGTATGAAAATACTACTAAGACATGGATGAAAGACTTCTTTGTAAAATATGGAGAGTGTATTCCAAATAAAGACACAATAAATATTCCAGATAATTTCTCGAGACGAGAAATATTCATCTTATATAGATATTATGCAGAAGCTGTTGAAGGAGTTGCTAATTTTATTACATATTCTTATTTTACAAGGTTATGGAAAAATGAATTCAACAATGTTTGTATTCCTAAGAAGACAAGGATGGGGGTTTGCAGCACATGTGCTTCTCTTAAAGAAAAACGAGATAAATGTCAAGGGGCAGAAATATGTATGCATTCAAAACATTGTTTTTTAAAATTGAGTAGTTATCAACTATGAAAATATATTTATTCATATGTTTCTTTTATTTTATGTACATATTCCGTTGTTAAATAGCTTTAAGAGCATCGCAATTAGAAAACAAGTGAAAGGTAAAAGTTGTATAAACATTGAAATAAGTGTTATGATAATCCAAATAAATATCTGGGTTTGATAATTGATGGTACAGACCAAAAGAAAACATTTCTTCCACATTTTTTCCAGACGCCAAAAAATTACAGGAGGAAAATTTCATTCAGTTTCACTTGGTTGGTTGTATGGTATTTAATGAGAAGATGTTTCCAAGAGTTTTCTTCACAACTCCAAATATTCATAATGATGCAAATCTGACCATAACTATAATCCATGATGTGGTTACTCATTGGTCTGGTATTCTTCCTGAAGTTTTGTATTTACAATTAGACAACACAAGTCGTGAAAACAAAAATCAAGTTCTTTTTGGGTATCTAAACATGCTCGTTGAATTGGGAATTTTTAAAAAGATAAAGGTTGGTTTCCTTCTTGTTGGGCATGCTCATGATCAAATTGATCAAATGTTCAGTGATTTTTCAGTAACATTGAGGAGGAAAGGTGTTGGGAGTCTACCATCATTAATTGAATGTATTAAGAAATCATATATTCCAGAGCCTGTTTTTCATGTGTTGGAAGAAACTATTGACATGTGAAGGTTTATTTTGGGATCGCATGGTGAGGACAAATGCATTGAACAAATTAACGACATTAGCTTCGAACATTAATTTTGTATCAAAAAAATTGGTGGGATAACACTTATATGGGGCAAGAAGTATTCAACTGTTGCAGAATGGGGGCCATCATCAGGTTTAGCATTTTTGAAGTTCATTTCAGAGCGTCCAATATTTTCATCAAATATATTGTTATTACAGTCAGTTGTTGAACTCCATAATGCACGACGGCATAAGAGAGACATAAATTATTCTGAATGTTTGGAGGAAATTAAAAGATGTATTAGAGATACATTTGAGTACTTCGATGTTGCTGATTCATTTTGATGGGAGTATTTTTTGAGTAATCAAAGTGATATGATTTCAAGATCAATAAATGAGGATACGCTTTTGAAGACTCCTTTTTTTCCCACAAAATATGCCAAATGAAGATGAGGAAACACACATTGTTGAACAACAATAGTCTCAAGCTATTATTAATTCTCCACAGGTAGAGGAAAGAGAAATCTATATTGGTTCTAGAAGATCACGTGCACAACGCGAAGCCATGGAAGACCTTTATAGGGGTTCTGTGCAGGATGTTAAGGAGGGTTGCATGATAGCAGTGTTAGCAGATGAAGATCCACTTGGTTATCCATTCTAGATTTCCAAAGCTATAAAGGTCATTAGTGAAAATGAAGATATTATAGCTGTTTATGTACATTGGTATGCCACAAGTACCCACCCTTTCAATGGTGTGTACAAGCCAGAGATGGTAGTTGAAAAAAAAATTGGCAGAAAGAGAAAAAGAAATGGCACAAATATAAATCGTCGCCGCACAAATGTCTTAAAATTGGAGGATGTTGACATACTTGTGTATGACTTCAATTTGACAAAGAGAGGAACTCTTCGGTTGAAGACCATAAATATTTTGAAGAAATTACTACCAGAACAATTGCTGTTGAGATGAAAATTTGTAGAATGTAGTCGTAGATCTACAAGACATTTGAACTTTGAAATGGTGGGCATGCATGTTGACTCAGATTGAGCACTAGTTGATGAAAGAGAAGAATATGGATCATCTTCATCTGCATCGAGTCATTCATCTGAAGCTGTAGGTTCTGATGGTGTGCTAGAACCTATGGTTGATTTTGAATAACTGTCTAAGACACTTTTATGTAATTGATGTTTGCATGGTAACTTGAAATAATTTTTTTGACTTCCATCTGATTTTTCATGAAGTTATGAGGAATTTCTATGTTTGTTGGATTATATGTTTTAATTATGAAGAATTCATCTCTTTAGAATATCCACAGCACAACAATGAATTACAAAAATAATTTATGTTATATTCAATGTACCAATGTTGATATTTTGATTAAAAGTAAAAAATGAAATAGAAATTAATGTTGAATTTTTAGATTATGCAGTGATATTACCATGATATTATGTATTGTTACCATTTGGTATAAGATAATTTTAAATTTTTTAAAAATTATATGCCTCATTGAAAGGGGACACTTTGTTTTGATGTTTGATTTTTAGGTTTTGGTTGCAATTAGATTTAAATTTGTCTTATGCTAAGATTTGAAAAGAGATACATTTTTATCCTTTAAAATGAAAATTACTCTTGGAGTAATAAATATTTCATTTACTTGTTCATTTTTTAAAATTGTTTAAGTCATATAATTTCTCCATTATTTCATGGTTCAAGTATGTTGAAAACTTAAGATTTAAAAACTTGAGATTTACAACTTGTCATTAAGGTTTTTATGCGCTATGAAAATTTATCTTTAATGTTATGGTTGAAAACAATTACAATTTTAGGGTTGTTTAGAGTCGAGATATTATATGTTTAACAATGTGGATGAAAATTGTTCGAAATGATAAGCCCTTCAGACATGATTTTGTTTATCTTTAACATCATCTATCAAAATTTTTATAATTTTACGATTTTTCAATGTCCTAATATATTGTCTTTAATTCCATTGTTAGAATGTGTCAAAAGTGTGACACAATGTTTTTTTTGTTATTCCAACATCAACTCATTTTGTTTTGAGGGTGTTTTTTCAATCCTTTTTTCAAGAAACAATTTCGTTTTTAGCATAATTTTACAAAATGTTGAAATTTGACCTTGAGAAAAAACCAAATGCGTTCTGGAATACATATTTTTTTGTTTTTGGGGTGTTTTTTCATGTTTTTTTGAGTCTTTTTGGGGTAGAGTTCCTGTTTCATCGGTAACAATGTTAAAGTTGTTGCGCTTAGCCATGATTGCTATATGGCCCAGTTTAAGTTCCACTAAATGGGGTATGAGGTGAGGGTTCTAAATCCTTGCTACAGTAAAGGCATGGTAGCGAGCTCAAATATTGCTAGCACCACAGTAGAAGGAGCCTCTACGGTTCCTTTTTCTTTCTTGAGGCATGATGTGACAATGGCATAGAGAAGGAGAGTCGAAGATGTGGTGTAAGGGCATAGGTGTCTAGGGGCAATGGGAGCAGAAAGAAGTAAGATTCTAATTTTTGTGAAGTCAAGGCATTAATTTGACAGCTGAAAATACTAAGGGACACAACCAATGAACAAAAAAATGCGAGATGAGGGTCCCAGAGAAGACAAGAAGACTTCCATTTGAGAACCAGAGCTGGATTCAAAGTTCCGATGTGTAAAACCAAAGAACACATAAATTCCCAGAAGAAGAACTAAGCTGAGCACACCATTTGAAATTACAAGATTCACCTATGAAAGAACCTTAGAGGGTATGTAATTGGTGCTGGGCCTCACGTATACAATAGAATCCCGTGGATTTGTGGCCGACAGGGTGGTGCAACCATGGTGTGGGTCGGCTACCAAAGCGAACCAAGAGTAGGACCACAAGTTGTATGATGAGTCACATTGAAAAATCCCATATCGTAAAACTGTGTGCTAAAGATGTGAAGTACCAGGGGTTAAATGGGCATTGACCTCTTGATCGAGTTGCAACACAGGTGAGAATCCTTGATAGACTGTCGCAAAATGAGGTGGGAGGGGTGACTAGTTCACGAGGACCTAAGCCAACCTCCAGCACAAAGGTGGAAATGATAGGTCGCTGGCGAGGGTGCAAGTCACAAAGATGGATGCAAATGGTAAGAGAAACAAATAACTAGAGCAAGGAGCTGAAAAGCGTGCCAAAGCCAAAGTTAGGAAACCAATTAACTGAGTTAGTGAACAATGAACATGATTTTACGAACTGATTTTTAAAAAATACATAAAATAATTAATTTTCAATCAAAAAAATTACTTTTATTATTTCAAACGATTAGAAACAAAATATGCAAAGTTTGTTCATCTTTAACCATGAAAGGGTGAATATATCAAAATGACACCAAGCACAATAGATATCAACTACAAAATACATAATCAAAGAGGCTATGAATGGCCTCTAGAGTCAAATAACCATGCTACAAGCTAATGGGGCATTGACCTACTATGATTCACAAATCAACTAATTACTCACCAAGCTCATCAACAATAGTAGAAATGGGATCATCAACAACAACCACATAAACATCATTTGGCCCAAAGTCTTAAGACTGCTCGTAGTCTTCAACCTTAGAATATGTTAAAAAAAGCTTAAAATTCCTAACCAATTATTTGGTTTGAGTGAAGGGTACAATTTTGTTAAGGCCATGGTAGAGTGATCCATAAATTGCCATGGATATTCCATTGGACAATTTGTCACAACAATTCTACTAAAATATCTTTGAAAATTTGAAATCCACACTATGAATGTTAATTTCTCCTTATATTTTTGGATTTGTTAATGATTGTTTATTGCATATGCATGCAAAATATAAAAATTCAGAAAATAGAGAAGAAATATAACAATCACTCGGAAAACACAATAACATGAGATATGAATTGGGAAAGCCTTTCTCGGGAAAACTCAACTAGAAGGTGAAGTTGTTTCACTCTCTTTCTTTTAATGGAAATGGATGCAAGTATAAAGGAGTGAAACTTGTGCCCCATGGGTTGCTAAAATATACAAACCTTCTATGTTTTCTCTCTCTATCCACTCTTAGTTACTCTGCTCATCTATGGAACAAAATGCACTCCAATAGAATGGAACTATTTTTCCTCCTAGTGGCCTAGTTATAACACAATTCGATATCCCGTTAATGCTTAAGTTAGACTTCTTCAACTCTTAACTAGAGTTACAATGTGGACTTGTTAAAATTGGAAACTAGGGCCAAATTCCACTTTGGTTAGCTCAATTGATGGAGATAATAATTCCATTGAATTCCTCTTTTCGAGAGGACCAAAATCTATATAAAGATCGTCTCATTTGGACAAGTAGAAGTGTGATTTTGAATTTTTGTTTTCTCACATGAAAATTTCAAGGTCGACCTCTCCTATATGTCGGCTCATCAAGCCCAACAACCACGTCCCTTCAACCCCAATGACTAGTATATATTAAGGTGCCCTCAACCTCATTTCACACATCAATCTCATGTTCCTCTCTCTTTGAAAGGGCCCCAAAAGGAAGGTATTTACAACGAAGGAGGAAGGGCTTGTTTGATGTCATGACAGGGCTAGTTG
The DNA here is from genome assembly GCA_034641835.2 of Pinus albicaulis. NCBI lineage: Eukaryota > Viridiplantae > Streptophyta > Pinopsida > Pinales > Pinaceae > Pinus > Pinus albicaulis. The sequence continues at coordinate 464,152,887 of CM076580.1, read as the reverse complement.
ATGGGGCGAGTCCCTTGAGAAGAAGGCCGAGTATCCTAATATCAGGTCTGGGATTATGTGAGGATTGTTTTTGGGCATCTCTCTCCTATTGCAGGTCCGAACTATTCCTAAGGACGATTGCAGAGCTAAAGTGTTTTGGGTGTGCTTTCATGGTGTAAAATCTCTATCTTAAATGGGTCGTAGCTTCTAGTAGCCTTTCTCAAGCAAGTCGTAGATCTCTTCTTGCAAATCCATGGACTGGAAGGGATAATATCTGTTCAAAAAGGCTGCAACCCTAATTTGGAGAAGGTAGGTATTCATGGAGGCTTGTTTGAGGTTGGATTGAGCTCAAATGTGTAACATAATAAGGATATATCATCCTGGAAGGAGGCCACAACTTTAGAACCCTGTTTTGAATGTTTTTTGAGGACTAAAACTGTGTACCTCATGCCCTAACTAGTAGCAACATCCAAATAGTAGTAAATTTCCAGCTCCCACAATATCTAGTTGACTAGATTGGACAAATCCTTACAAATTCTTGATGATCTGTTAGAAGCCCTAGCAAGAACGAGTTTATTTCACTATTTGTCACTATATTTAGAGAGTATATCTTGTCTGCTCCTAAATTGCAACTATATTGGAAGGAAATATTAATGGATCTCCAAATTGGCAAGCCAATCTCACCCTTTTAATTATTGTACTCTCTCTCTTTCTCTGCTGAAGCATTTGATTATAATAATAAGAAGAATTGATCAAGGGTTTTCCTGATCTTGGGGTTTTTCCTTGGCTTGTTCCATATCCTTGTGTTCTCTTGTCTTGGCTTGTGTTTTGATTCGATCATATATGTTATTTCTTAAATTTCTATCAATGTGATAATGATTCAGTGCTAATGAAAATGAAATGGAATAACAAATGGGCTAATATGGAATTTGAAGTATTTATATTAAGAAAGAACACGTTAACCTAAATTGAACAAGACCCTTCCAGAGTCTTCTTCATCATGATCACGTGACTACTCCCTTTTCCATGAATAGTGGGGGCTGACATTGCATCTTCTCGAATTATGGTGATCAATTTCAATAGGTCAACTTTTCGAAGGTATAAATTTCTCATATGAGTTTCGATTGAGGCAATTCTTGTGCCATTGGAAATATACCAATGCATATATTGTGGAATCTAGGTCCATAGTAAGATATAGACCACAAAGGTGGTCATTTAAGACCTCAAAACGACTCCTGAATTTTCTCACCCGAAAATTTCCAAATTGAATCGTCGGTAAAAATAGCCCTTTGATCTTATTCCTCCACTTTTTCCACTATGAAAGCATAAATATGGATGAAAAATAATATAATGATTCATTTGGGATCATGCCTCCCTATTTTGGGAGGCTTTTGGTCCCCAACAAATTCTACTAAATTAGGCGAGGAAAATTTTCCTCCACGTTCTTTTAGATGTTTAGGCTTTCTTGGAAGATGTCCTTTCACTTAATCTACCAATGATCATGCTACCCCTATCATGTAGTTTTGGACTTATTTTGAAAAATTGTCTCCTTTATCAACTTTTCCTGAGCATATGGTGTTAAATCCTCTATAGAATTTAGGACTTGTTCCTCTTCTTAATCCAAAATTGAAGGCTTGTAGAGTTTTAGATTCACTACATTCACCACTAATCAAATGCACCTGTACGAGGTTGACTGAGCCTATAGGAATTATCTCCATCATTCTCTAATACGTCAAAGGGACCATATTGCAGAGCCTTGATTTTTTTACTAGGAACTTGTAGCCTAAATAATAAAATACCTTTAGTAATAGCTATTTTTAACTAATCCTTAGGTGTATTAAAATAAAATGGACATTTATACCTTTTAAGAATTCCTTCTCTTTATGTTCCCCCCCCCCCTTTTTATAGATAACTTTAATTAACCATTTGCTTCTTTTGGACCCCTACCTTCACGTGAGTTGTTTCTCAATTTCCTTTTAAGTCACCTCCTTTATAACTAAATCTTGGTTTTATATTAATTTATGACTTTATATTAATATACTCTTTTCATTAATATCAATCTTAAATTAATAAATACCTTTAGTTATAGCTTTGTTTTCTATTCCTAAGGAGGTATTAAAATAAAATAAAATTGATCCTAATAACTTTTTTGGATTTCTATCTTTATAATAATTTTTTCCTTTTATGGTTAGCATTGATTAACTTTTTTGCATCCTTTAGGCTCCTTCCTTCTATCTTATTATTAATTTAGCAACCTTTTTAAGTCCCCTTGTTAGGGTTTCATCTTGTATTCCCTTTATAATGATTCTTGGTTTTATATTATTATGTTACTTTAATAATAATATAAAATTGAAACCTTATATTTATTCTTAGAAATAGCTATTTTAACCCCTTTAGTTTTCTTTATTTAGATTCATTTATTTCCCTTGTTTACATTTAAAGACATTATGCCTTTTAGTAACCCTCCATTAATTTAGAAAGCTTTTAAATTTAATTTTTTATTTAACTTATAATTGTCATTTGACTTTTTGGGTTGGTCGGCCCCTTCTTCCTGCACTCCTGATAAGTATTTATATTGTCTTCTTCCTCTCTCTTTTTTACAAACATTTGTCCTGATGATGGGTCTTGTTCTAGACCCGAAACGTTGACACAAAAATGTCCACTGTGGAGATTCCGAACCCAGAAACTCACAGCCTCTTAGTGTTAAACTGAAGCCATACTCTGTCTCCCACATTCAATGAATTCTTTGTTCCGTGCTGATCATGAATGGCCTTGTATTTTTTCTATAACTTCTATAATGTCTCTTGTACATGTAGATGGATTTTCTTGATATTCTTTATAATTTTTTTTGTCGTAAGATCTTCCCTCACTCCTTGTTGTCCATATGAAATATCCAAAGGTGAAGGTGGAAATTATCCAAAACAAGTTTCAAAGGGGGAATTATTTGTAGAACTGTGGATTACTATATTATAAGAGTTTTGTATATATATCGAATTTTCATTTCAAGTCTTGAGATGATTTTGATTGTAACCCCTGAAAAGATGCATCAATGTATTTTTTACTACTTCTGTTTACCCATCTGTTTGTGAAAGGAGTGTTGTAGACCTCTTCAAATTCATGTCCATCTTCTCCAACAATATAGTCCAAAATCAACTAAGAAATCTTGTGTCCCTATCTAAAACAATGATCCTTGGTATTCCAAAGTGCACCCAGACTTATATAAAGAACAAGTTCACTGCTTCCTTCTCACTAATGATCTTTTTACAAGGTATTAGAAAACATATCTTGTTGAACCTATCAACTACCACGAATAGGTAGTCATGTCCCTCCTTGGTTGTCGGTAAACCTCCTGAAAAGTCCATGGAAATGATTTCCCAATGATGAGTGGGTATAGGTAAGACACGACTAATGACCTATTTCTTGTTACTAGGATTGTTGGTACTACAAAGCATGCATCATATTTTGAACCTAGCTACCTCTCCCTATATCTTGGGCGAACACACATACCTTCGCAAGTTGGTTACTGTCTTCCATACACCAATATGTCCTACAACCTTGGAGGTACGAGTTTGTATGATCAATTGTAGTCACACACCTTTAGAAATGCTTAACTTATCTATCCTATAGAGTAACCGATTTTGGAGATGGTAATCAATTGTGAAATCAACATTGTTCACATGCCTTTGGATCTGCAATTGTTGAAACACCTCCTTGAAGTCTTCATTCTCTATATATGCTTCATTAGAGAAATTTTCCAGGTAAAAAATGGGTCTCAACAAAAATTTACAACCAAAATCAACTTTATAAGAACCAATAAGATTCAATATGATGATGTCAACCATGGGGGATGATTCACCATTTTTGGAGTAAAAAAGTAAAAAGATTAAAAATAAAAATAAATAAATTTTCAACTCGTATTTTCAACTTATCTCCCATGATTTTACTTAAATTTCTAATAGGAGCACTAGTTGGATGCATAATTTAATTCCTCATCGAAGGAGTGCCCATGTTGCACGAAAAATGAGAAATACATGAAAAACATGATTGCAGTTATGTTTTTCGTGTATTTCTCATTTTTTGTGTGGTAGGGTTCATCAAAAGTAAAAGAGTTCCGTACAATTTTATTCAAATTTTGAGCTTCAATTGCTTCTTTCCCACTGATGATATTTTTACAAGGCGTTAGAACACACATCTTGTTGAACTTGTCAACTACCATGAATATGTAGTCATGTACCTTCCTGATTATTGGTAAACCTCCCACAAACTCCACGGAAATGCTTTCCCAAGGACAAGTGGATATAGCTAAGGGATGGTATAGACCTTGTTTCCTGTTACTGTGCTAGGTGGTACAACAAAACATGCATCCTCTTTTGAACCTGGTTACCTCTTCTTGTGTCTTGAGCCAATACGCATGCCTTTGCAAGTTGGCCATTGTCTTGTTGATTTTTCAAGTGCAATAAATACAAACACAATTATCTGCTATAGATAATTACTTCCAATAATATTTTTCTTACTTTAACACATTTCAGTACATTAAGTAATTATACTTTAGAAAATTTCAACCATAAATATAATAGAACAATAGAGATCACGATAGAATAAGCATGCACAAGAGACACACAAATTTTTACCTTGGGAAAACACAACCTTAGGAAAAACCCAACAATATTTTATTAGGAGAAATTGTCGAATTCAACAAATGTACAATCTGAATATCTAAGTCAAACTTGGCCAAACTGAACAAAGAAATCATATAGGTCAAACCTGGTCAAAAGAGAGAATTTTAGTCTTTTACAAGAGCTACTCAAATTTGGTCAAGAAGGTCGAATTTTAGCCCCTACAACTTTTGGTCAACGCTAGTCAGATAGTCCAAATTTCAGCTCCTGCAACTTCCTCAGGAATTTCGGTGAATTTGTAGAAATTATACAAAATAGATGTATATCTTGGATTCTCCTGATCTAAAAATGTACTACTGTTAAATACAGTTCGCTTTTACAAATCTTTGCGGAATTAAAAACACAATCGCCAATTACAATATCATGAAGGAATATCAATCACACACAACACAGATAATTTCTCGGGGAAAGCTTATAGCTAAAAACCCCACTATATTCTATTATATATTATATCATGGATCATGAAACAATTACATACAAAGATCCAATCCAAGAGCTCTCAGTACATGAGCTAATTATCTCATACTGTCATACAAAAATTGGCAAGTTCCTTAGCCAATTTATTGTCTCTAGACAACCTACCTCTACTGTGAAATCCTTGCTGATAGCAATCCCTGAATGAATGCAATCTTTCCTGCCTTGACTGTGCAATCCTCATGGGCACATCCAATGTGTGTGTGGTTGCATGTGTGCAACCGGATAATGTCACAACTGATAGTTTACTTCCCTTTCACCTATAACTCAACTGGGTCTCCACTTGATCTGACATGCATGCAGTTAATAATAATAAATATTCAGTTGCATGTGAAACCACTGATTGTGAATTAATTAATAATTGATTCACTTGATCTTTCACTAGTGTATCTTTAGTTACAACTAGCAAAACTGATTTTAACTCACTTAACTAAGTTAAACTACTTTAAAACTTGCACAACTGCACTTCCAACTCTGTTACAACTTCGAATCACTCAGTTACAACTAAGTCAACCTGCATGTCCCACCAACCAACCACTTAACTCGAAATTCCTTTAGCTAATTGATTTTCCACTTCAGTTAACTATTTCCATGTGCTCATTGAGAATATATTATAGTTTATTTTACAACTAATAGTAAGGGATAATAATAGTAGACATGCATCTATACATAGACATGAATTCTATAAATAGATTATGCACATACATTTATAAATAGAAAACACCTAAAAATAGCCCGAGGCTCCATCCTAGTGTAGGTGCTTAATTTTCATTAGGATTTTTCATGTTGAATCTCAACACTCCCTCTCAACAAGAAAGGTATTATCCTTCACCCCGATCCTATCTCTATGGTATTCGAATTTTCCCCTGGTGAGCGCCTTCATCAAAATATCTGCATCCTGATCTTCCATGGGAATGTATTGAAGTAACATGATTCTCCTTTGCACAAAATCTCTGAGATGATGGTACCGACTATCTATATGCTTAGATCTATCATGAAACATATGATTAATCGAGAGTTTAATGCAACTCTGATTATCACAATGAATCACTGTCGGATCCATATGAGAACCAAAAAAACCAACCAAGATCTTTCTCATCTAGATAGCATCACATGCAGCTTGACTCACTGCCATGTATTCTGCTTCCACTGAACTGAGTGCCACGAATCTCTGCTTCCTGCTGTACTAAGAAACAATTGTAGAGCTGATTCTAAAGATCCCCCCTGATGTGCTCTTTCTATCCGATGGATTGCCCACCCAATCTGCATCCATGAAGCCATGCAGTTTCAATCCATCCGTATATCTATACCATAAACCATACTCTGATGTGCCCCTCAGGTATCTCAGGACATGCTTCCCCGCCTTCCAAAAGAGCTTGATAAGCTTAACCATAGCTTGACTCAGTTGGTTAACTGCATAGAAAATGTCTGGTCTCTTGTTCACTAGATACATTAGCGAACCCACTAAATTTCGATAGAAAATAGCATCGACTACCTCTCCAGAAGTATCATACTCTTTCCTCGAGTTTCTTGGAAGAGGAGTATCCATGGGTTTGAAACCCTCCATGTGAAACTTACCTAGTATCTCCCTTGAATACTTGCCTGTTCACCATCTCGCTGCCATATTTCCAATCCAAGGAAATAATGAAGGAGGCCCATATCCTTCATTTCAAACTCTCTTACAAGATCCTCCTTGCATGAGTGTATCAATTGCTCATCACCAATCAATATTAAATCATCAACATAAAGAACAATGATTAAAAGCTTACGCTCCACCACAATTTGGTATAGGTTTGCATCTGCTTCACTTTTGGTGAAGCCCAGTCCGGTGAAATAGCTGTCTCTCTGAGTGTACCAAGCACGAGGTGCTTGCTTCAACCCATACAACGCTCTTTTGAGTCGGCACACATGCGACTCGCTGTTGAAGATATCAAAACCTTCAAGCTGCTCTATGTACACCTCTTCCTCAATGATCACATCGAGAAACACAATTTTCACATCCATCTGATGAATGCGCCAACCCAGTATGCGCTGAGAGAGCAAGGATGGTCTTTATGGAAGAATACCTTGCGACAGGTGCAAAGGTCTCTTCATAATCTATCCCCTCGATCTGTGAGAAGCCTTGGGCCACAAATCTGGCCTTGTATTTCTCCACACTCCCATCAAAAACTTTCTTTACCTTGTAGATCCATCTCGAACCTACCACTGATTTATCAACCAGCCTTGGAACAATTTCCCAAGCACTTTTTTTGACAATGGAGTCATACTCCTCCACCATTGCATCAACCCATGTGGGCTCCTGCACTGCTTCCTGAAAGGAAGATGGTTCAGTCACAATAAATTTTCTCATGAGAGCCATGTATCCAGTAAATCGGTCATGAGACTGTCTTTGTTTGCTCTATGAAGTATGGGCTCCTACATTCTGTGCAGCATCAAGTCTCAGCCTATCAGCTTCCGTGGTACGCCTTCTAACATTTATGATGAATGTCTCTGCGTGAGTGGCTTCCTCCACTCCATGAACCTCCTCCTGTGGCTAATCCACATCTAGAGACTCATATTTGGGAACCAGCATTTCCTCCTCCGCATGCAAGTCCAGCTCCCTCTCAAGCGAAAACCGCATGGCTTTCCCCTCATCAATTTTATATCCCATCGCACAACAATCATTCTGCTATTCGGAAAATACACACGATAATTATGGGGTGTTTCTGTGTACCCCACAAAAATCCCAACTTCAGCAGTCGGCTCTAACTTCTTCCTGGCATCCTTGGTCACATGCACATAAACAGATGAGCCAAAAATATTAAAGTGTGAAACATTCAGTTTCTTACCAGTGAAAGCTTCTTCAGGTGTACTCATGCCAAGTAATCTATGAGGACAACAATTTTGCACATAAACTGTAGTGTTGCATGCTTCCGCCCACAAACACATTGGTAGGCCCTGATCATGCAACATTGATCGTGCTGCACCCACTATCATTATGTTCTTCCTCTCCATGACCCCATTTTGCTGTTTTTTATGAGGCATTATGAGTTCTCTTCGAATGTTGGGTGTGGAGCCTGATTTTCATCCTGATTCAGAGATCCTTGTTTTAGCTGGATGTATACCGCAGGAAAACTATACACCCTTGCAGCGGGGGGGACTTGTCCCCCCCGCAGGGTCCGGGGGCCAGCGGTCCCCCGGCAGGGGTTTCGGGGGTAGCGCTCCCGAAGCTAAAAACAGATGTAAAATTGCCTTGTAAAAGTATAGTAATTTCTAGTCAATCTGGGTCGTTCTTTAGGTGGATGATCTGACGGTAGAATTTATGTTTAGTTTAGGGTTTTTTGGCCTAGAAGGAAACTCCTCTCTTTGTATGAGGGTATTGTATTGCGGCTGTGTATTACATGTGTATTCTCTGAGTGGGAAACAGATAGGGAGAATGTGAGAGAGAATAGAGGATATTGCAGTGGATCTGCTGTAGGTTTTGTCTCCTCATTTTGCTGGATAATAGAAAGGAAGGACTGGTTGTTCCGGGTGGACGTAGCCCAAAATGGGTAAACCACGTATATCTGTGTCTCTCTGGCTTTATGTTTTTTGTGTGCTTTTATTTTTCGAATATTTTATGTGTTGCATTGCTCCATAATATATATAATTTTCTAACAACTGGTATCAGATCCGAAGGTATATTTGGCTGATTAACTCGCAGGAAAGAAGGGTTCCTGGTTCGAGTGGGAGCAATGGAAAAAGATGGTAAGTTTAGGGTCGAGAAATTTAATGGCCAAAACTTCCCGCTGTGGAAGATGCAGATGGAAGATTATCTGTATCAGAAATATCTGTACCTACCATTGAGCGGAAAAAATAAGAAGCCGGCAGCCATGACAAACGTGAAATGGAACATTCTTGATAGAAAGGCACTCGGAATAGTACGGTTGTGCCTTGCAGCATCAGTCGCCTTCAATATTTCGAAGGAAACAACAACAGAGGGTTTGATGCAGACGTTGGCGAAACTATATAAAAAACCCTCAGCCTCAAACAAGGTATAAAAAACCCTCAGCCTCAAACAAGGTATTTCTTATGAAACGATTATTTAATATGAAGATGTCGGAAGGTGGATATGTTGTAGAACATTTAAATGATTTTAATACAGTTACCAGTCAGTTAAGTTTTGTAGGGGTAAAATTTGATGATGAAGTTAGAGCTCTATTATTCTTGTGCTCATTGCCAGAAATTTGGAATGGTTTAGTAATGGCCATTAGTAACTCTGTCTCTGGATCTAGTACTTTAAATTTTGATGATGTTTTCGGTGCTATCCTTAGCGAGGAAATGCGACGGAAAAGCTCCGGTGAGACATCGAGTAATGCTTTGAGTGCAGAGTCTAGGGGAAGGAGAATGGAAAGAGGAAAGAGCTCAGGATATCGTAGTAAATCAAGGAAAGGCAGATCCAAGTCCAGATCGGGGATACTGTGCTGGAAATGCAGAAAGAAAGGACACCTAAAGAAAGACTGTAGATATCGGAAGGGAAAAGAAGGAGACGCGCAACAAGAAAAAAATCATGAAGCAAATGTGATAGGTGATGTGTTACAATATGCCTTGATTCTTTCTTTCAAAAATGCTATTGATTCCTGGGTAGTAGATTCAGGGGCCTCATTCCATGCCACACCTGATAAGAAATATTTTCATGACTATGTTCAAGGAGATTTTGGACAAGTCCGTTTGGGTGATGATAAACCTTGTAAAATTGTTGGAATGGGTAGTAAAACAACATAATGGAAACCAATGGCTATTAAAGGAGGTAAGACATGTTCGAGATCTAAATAAAAATCTGATTTCAACAGGGCAGTTAAGCGATGAAGGTTGTGTGACAACATTCACAGATAAAGCTTGGAAGGTCACCAAAGGAGCAAAAGGTGAAAAGGTTGGTACATTGTATTTATGCAATGGTATTTATAACTCTGTTAATGCTTTAAATTCCAAAGGAGCAAATGCAGCATTACAGAATCATAGGCTCAAACGCATGAGTGAGAAGGGGATGAAGATTCTTCACTCAAGAATTTTTTTGCAAGGTTTGAAGAATATTGATTTGGATTTTTGTGAAAATTGCATTTATGGAAAACATAAGAGAGTCAGATTTCTTAGAGTTTGGAAAGAAAAGAAGAGCGAAAAATTGGAGCTTGTGCATACAGATGTATGGGGACCTGCTCAGGTATCATCTCTCGGTGGCTCTTGCTATTATGTTACGTTTATTGATGATGCAACTAGAAAAACTTGGATTTATTGTATTCAAAATAAATCTGACGTATTTGATACTTTCAAGAAATGGAAAGCTTTGGTTGAGATTGAGACAAGAAGGAAGTTGAAGTGTCTCAGATCAGACAATGGAGGTGAATATTGCAGCAAAGAGTTTGATAGGTATTTTTCAGAGCATGGAATTCGTAGAGAGAAGACAATTCCAAGAACACCACAAGAAAATGGTGTGTCAGAAAGGATGAACAAAACAATCATGGAGCGTGCAAGGTGCATGAGATTGCATACATGACTGCCTTTACAATTTTGGGTAGATGCTGTAGATACTACTGTTTATCTAATAAACAGAGGGCCTTCAAGTTCCTTGGATGGTGGTATTCCAGAGGAAGCATGGACAGGTAAAAAGGTAAACTACTATTTTTTAAAGCCTTTTGGTTGTGAGGCCTTTGTCCATATTACTAAAGAAAATAGAACAAAGCTTGAGGCAAAATCAAAGAAATGTACCTTTATTGGATATGGTGTTAATGATTTTGATTATCGCTTATATGATTATGAAAATCACAAAATCATTAGGAGCAGAGATGTAATATTCAATGAAAAGGTCTTGTATAAGAATCAGTTGCAGGAAAAGAAACAGGAAAAATAAAGCAAGGAATACACGGTTCTTGATGAGATAACTGAAAAAGTAAAGGTGCCTGAAATAATAATAATCAACAACCACAACATCAAAAACCACCACAACAGCAACAAGCACCTCAAACACCTGAAATTGGTGTTAGAAGATATACCAGGATAATTAGACCCCCTGAACGATACTCTCCTTCATTATATTATTTATTGTTGACTGATTCTGGTGAACCCGAATGTTATGAAGAAGCAATGCAGGTTGAAAGTAGGAAGAAGTGGGAGCTAGCCATGGAAGAAGAGATGGACTCCTTAATGCATAACCAGACTTGGGATTTAGTCAGGTTGCATGCAGGTAAAACTACATTGCAAAATAAATGGGTTTACAGGCTGAAGGAAGAATATGGAGGAAAACAGAGGTACAAAGCTAGACTTGTGGTGAAGGGGTTTGCATAGAAGAAAGGTATTGATTTTGATGAAATATTTTCTCCTGTTGTTAAGATGACTTCAATCAGAACTATCTTAAGTCTTGAAGTAGCAGAAGATTTACATCTTGAACATTTAGATGTAAAGACATCATTTCTCCATGGATATTTGGAGGAAGAGATATACATGCAGCAACCAGAAGGATATGAGGTCAAAGGGAAAGAAAAATTGGTGTGCAGGTTAAAGAAGAGCTTGTATGGCTTAAAACAAGTTTCAAGGAAGTGGTATATAAAATTTGACAAGTTTATGTCTGAACAACGTTATACTAGATGTCACTCTGATCATTGTGTTTATCTAAAAAAGAAAAATGATGGCAATTATATTATATTGTTATTGTATGTAGATGACATGCTTGTTGCAGGGTCTAACATGCAGGAAATAAATGTTCTCAAACAAAAATTGGAAAATTCATTTGCAATGAAGGATTTGGGAGCTGCAAAACAGATCCTTGGTATGAGAATAACCAGAGATAGGAAAAATCGAAAATTAACACTGTCTCATAATGAGTACATACAAAAGGTGTTGAAAAGATTTAATATGCACAATGCAAAACCAGTTAGTACACCTTTTGCTAGCCATTTCAAACTTAGTAAGGAGATGTGCCCAAAGACCCAAGAAGACATGGATTATATGTCTAGAGTTCCATATGCATCAGCAGTTGGAAGCTTAATGTATGAAATGGTCTGCACAAGGCCTGATATTGCACATGCAATGGGAGTTGTAAGCAGGTACATGAATAATCCAGGAAAAGAACATTGGATGGCAGTAAAATGGATTCTCAGATATTTGATAGGAACCAAAAATCAAACATAATGCTTTGGTGGTTGAAACATTGCTCTACAGGGATATGTTGATGCAGATATGGCAGGTGACAGTGATATCAGGAGGAGCACTACATGATATGTATTTACTATAGGTGGAACAACTGTCAGTTGGGTTTTAAAAATCCAAAGTGTTGTTGCACTTTCAACAACAGAAGTAGAGTATGTTGCTGCTACAGAGGCTAGTAAAGAAATGATTTGGTTACAAAGGTTTATGGTTGAATTGGGTAAGAAGCATGATATGGGCACATTATACAGTGATAGCCAAAGTGCTATTCATCTTGCAAAGAACTCAACATTTCATTCCAGGACTAAACACATACATCTCAAGTACCATTTCATACGGTCAGTATTGGAAGATGGAGAGTTGAAGGTGGAAAAGATACACACTAGCCAGAATCCTGCAGATATGCTAACAAAAGTTATAACCAGGGAGAAACTGAGAATGTGATCATTTTCAATTGGTCTTCAAGGATGATGATGAATATGAGAAACAACTATGTCCAAAGAGGAGTCATTGTCCAGCAAATGAAGTAGTGATGGATTTGCTACAATCAGTCTCCAAGTGGGAGATTGTTGGGTGTGGAGCCTGATTTTCATCCTGATTCAGAGATCCTTGTTTTAGCTGGATGTATACCCCAGGAAAACTATAGACCCTTGCAGCGGGGGGGACTTGTCCCCCCCGCGGGGTCCGGGGGCCAGCGGTCCCCCGACGGGGGTTTCGGGGGCAGTCCCCCGAAGCTAAAAACAGATGTAAAATTTCCTTGTAAAAGTATAGTAATTTCTAGTCAATCTAGGCCGTTCATTAGGCGGATGATCTGACTGTAGAAGTTATGTTTAGTTTAGGGTTTTTTTCCCTAGAAGGCAACCCCTCTCTTTGTATGAGGGTATTGTATTGCGGTTGTGTATTACATGTGTATTCTCTGAGCGGGAAACATATAGGGAGACTGTGAGAGAGAACAGAGGGTATTACAACGGATCTGATGTAGGTTTTGTCTCTTCATTTTGCTGGATAATAGAAAGGAAGGACTGGCTGTTCGGGGTGGACGTAGCCCAAACTGGGTGAACCACGTATATCTGTGTCTCTCTGGTTTTATGTGTTTTGTGTGCTTGTATTTTCTGCATATTTGATGTGTTGCATTGCTCCATAATATATATAATTTTCTAACATCGAATTCCTTTTTTGCCGCAGAAATTCTTGAATTCGTTAGAGATGTATTCTTGACCATTATCACTCCGAAGAGACTTCACTTGCTTCCCTGACTCTTTCTCCACCAATGCCTTAAACTCACTGAAATTTGAGAATGTTTGATCCTTCTTCTTCATGAAGAAGATCCAACATTTACGAGAAAAGTCATCAACAAAGATTACATAATACTTATGTTTTTATGTTGAAGCAACGGAGAATGGTCCACACATGTCTGTGTGAACTCTCTCAAGAAACCCCAAAACATGGTTCTCCTTCTCATGAAAGGTGGAATTTATATACTTCCCCATGGTGCAACCCTTGCATTGATCTAACTGAGCAAGTGTTCCCATTGGAAGTCCAATAGATATTTTCTTCATGACTTTCAAGGCTCCATGATGAAGATGGCCTAATCGCCTGTGCCATAATTCGCCCTCATCCTGACTCACCACTTTTTCTGTGTTTCCCATCATGGCAACACATCCATCTACCTCCAGCTTGTATATATTCTTAACTCGAATCCCTATCCTCTTGGCTTGACTCGTTGTTTTATGTCGCAGGAAAGCTTTTCCATCACTAAAAACAATGTCATTGCCTTTGTCCTCCAACATTGCGACTGAGACCAATTTTTTCTTCAGACCTGGAACATGCATAAAATATTTTAATTGAAATGGTTTACCTAAATCCGTCTGAAAGGTAATGGTACCAATATCGGTAGCACTGTACCATCCGTCATCGCCCATCTCTATATGCATCTGGAGATCTTTCTCCTCCAAGTCACTAAAAGTTCCTTATCTCTCGTCATGTGAAAGGAAGCACCACTATCCAAATACCACACCGATCCTAGTGCAATTGACACCATGCATGCAATCAAGGAGAAGTCAAGCTCAAATTGCGAGGCAAGGGCCTCACCAACTGCAGCTCCAACAACTTTCTTGTTATTCTTATTTTGTGGATAGTTAGTAGCAAGATGCCCATGTTCGTGACAGTGAAAACACTTCACCTTGGACACATCTAGCTTCTTGCCTTTAGACTCAGATTTAGAATGGAATTTCTTCCCCTTCCCCTTCTTCGTCTTGGCAGCCAAAGCACAATCCTCTTCATCATCATTCTTTTATGAAGAGCCATCTCTGGTGTTATGCTTGAACTCCTCTTGCACTAGATCCGACCACAGTCGTTCCCAATCCGGAAATTTTTCCCATCCGTTGACAGAGTATTCATAACTGTGAAAAATCTTAGGAAGTCCCAAGAGAGCCAACCTCACCAAATCATCATCAACAATAGTTATTCATACACTCCTTAGTTCATCCTGACATTGGACAAACTTCGTGAGATACTTTGGAATGGTGTCGCCCTTCTCCATCTTGATCTTCTTGAGTTTATCTTTGAGCGCCAATTTCCTATGGTCGCTACTGCTTTGGAATAGATCCATCAAAGCCTTCCACATAGCATATGGTGTGGATTTCCCATGGAGGCTTGAGACAACATGGTCTCATACTCCCTCCAATAGGATCCTTCTCACCTTTTCCACTTTCTTTTTCCATGCATCAATATTTGTAGCATCTGACGAAGTAAGCTTAGGAACATCATTGTCAATGAATTCTTTCAAGGCATTGTCTTCGAGTACTTCCTCCATCTTGTCATTGCAAGAAATGTGGCTCGAGCTGCCCTCGAGTGCATACTCTAACCTCAAGCCATTGAAAGCCATTTCGATCTTGAATCAGCTGTAGCATCAAGAAAGTCTTTCTGCAAATTCGAATTCTTTCCACCGACAAACTCAGCTCCTGCTTTAGTTCTGCATTTTCCTGTGCTCCGATACCATGTAGAGATTATACAAAATATATGTATATATTGGATTCCCCTGATCTAAAAATGTACTACTGTTAAATACAGAATCACTTCTACAAATCTTTGCAAAATTAAAAACACAATTTCCAATTAAAATATAATGAAGAAAGATCAATTACACAACACAAATAACTTCCTGGAGAAATCTTATAGCTAAAACCCCATTATCTTCTATTGTATATTATATCATGGATCATGAAACAATTACATAGAAAGCTCCAATCTAAGAGCTCTCAGTACATGAGCTAATTGTCTCACATTGTCATACAAAAATTGGCAAGTTCCTTAGCCAATTTACTGTCGCTAGACAACCTACCTCCACCGTGCAATCCCTGCTGATAGTAATCCCTGAATGAATGCAATCTTGCCTGCCTTGATTGTTCAATCCTAATGGGCACATATAATGTGTGTGTGGTTGCATGTGTGCAACCGAATAATGTCACAACTGATAGTTTACTTCCATTTCACCTAGAACTCAACTGGGTCTCCACTGGATCTGACATGCATGCAGTTAATAATAGTAAATCTTCAGTTTCATGTGAGACCACTGATTGTGAATTAATTAATAATTAATTCACTTGATCTCTCACTAGTGTATCTTCAGTTACAACTAGCACAACTGAGTTTAACTCACTTAATTGAGTTAAACTACTTTACAACTTGTACAACTGCACTTCCAACTTTGTTACAATTTTGAATCACCCAGTTACAAATAATTCAACCTACATGTCCCACCAACCAACCACTTAACTTGAAATTCCTTTAGCTAACTGATTTTCCACTTGAGTTAACTATTTCTAAGTGCTCATTGAGAATATATTATAGTTTATTGTCCAACTAATATTAAGGGATAATAATAGTAGACATGCATATATAAATATACATGCATTCTATAAATATATTATGCACATACATCTTTAAATAGACATAGACCTAAAAATATCCCGAGGCTCCATCCTAGTGTAGATGCTTAATTTTCACTAGGATTTTCTTGTTGAATCTCAAAAAAATTGTCTTAGAATTTGGTCAACTACCTCAGTCAAACTGTGGTAAAACAAAGAAACAAAAGGTTCAGTCCACACATGTCAAACAAACTAGAAAATCCTCAGTCAACGCTGGTTAAAGAAAGTCAAACTTATGGTCAACTTCACTGGTCTTATATCTCTCTCTCTCCTTCGCACATGTGGATAGAAAACATAAGAATATGTTGAAATTGTAACTAGTGTTGGTTCTCATTATGCAATGGAATTTCATCATCAAAATATTTATTATATTCATTATTATTATTATTTTATTTTTGGTCAAAGCATGTTCTTCATGCTTATAGAGTCAAACGAGGAAAATAATTTATTATGAGTCAAAAGAAATGTATTTGAGTCAAGTCCCATTTGGAATTTTGTAAGAAAAATAAAGAATTTTTATTTTGAGTCAGAGAGTCAACACAAGACCGAGTCAAACCTCCTTGGAAAAGTCGGCCTATGTGGCAGCTATTCGACCCTCCTGGACAACTATATATGAGTCAACTCGACCTCTTGGAGCCATGCACTCACTCATCACATCACATCATTCATCGATTTATGTGCCAAGACAAGAATATAAGACAACCAAAGTCAAAGGAAAGAGAGAGAAGTCAAAGGAGAGAGAAAAGACAAGTTTTATGTCCTATTTATGTTCACAGATGCGAAATTTCTACGATTTTTTGAGGCTACTATAGGGACGAAATTCGGCCTCCACTGCATGTCCAAAGTTTTATGTGATTTGACCAGATTTCAAAGGGTTTGAATAAAATTGAATTTTGTTGACCTTGACTTGATTAGAGGAGACTTGGAGGAAGGTTAAATTGGGTTCTGTTGAAGTTTTGGTCTTGGTCTTGGGTATTGGGTCTTGGATATCTCATTTTGATCTAATTATATTAGAGAAGGATTGTAGGGTTTTCCCCTGTGTGGGGTTTTTCCCTGGCTTGGAGCCTAATTTCTAGTGTTATTTGTCTCTTTCCGATCCTTATATTTTGCACATTTGTATAATTACTTGATGAAGAAGACAAAATATAAATAAGAAGCCAACAAAATTTCACAAGTAATTATCAAGTTAAGAGAGATCCATCATGTAATATCCCCAAAGGGGAAATAACCAGTAATACACAGAAATATGCTAGACAGATATAGAAAATACAATACTGAACCAGATCATGGAACCAATACACATAGAGTGCCAGAAAACTGAGCCATTTTATTAATCTGAAAGTACATAGAGAGGAGTACAAGAAAATCAGAATCAATGCACCTATCCTTGCCCTAGGCAAGTGGAGGCCCTCTCAGACAAACAATGGCTGCAACAAGGACAGCGTCCTAGCTGGCTGAGGACTGCTCTGAAGACTGAAGCTCCTGGATGCTGGAAAACGCTGTCAAGCCCCTCTAACACAAGCCTGCTCCTCAGATCAGCGTCCTACCTGGTGGATCTGCCTCCTGTATGCTCAGATCTACTGGATCTGAAGCCTCCAAACCAGATCTGCGTCCTATCCCTCCAGATCTGCGTCCTCCTAGATCAGATCTGCTATCAACCCTTCAGATCTATGCTGGATCTGACAATATCTCTTCAGATCTGCAACCTCCAAGGCGGGATCTGATGTTATCTCTTCAGATCTAGGCTGGATCTGCCAATATCTCCTCAGATCTGTAATCTCCCAAGCTGGATCTAATGCTATATCTCCAGATCTACCACCTACAGAACCAGATCTGCAAGTATCTGCTCAGATCTACAATCTCCAAGGCTGGATCTATCAATGTGCCTTCAGATCTGCGTCCTCCTCTTCCTGCTGGAACAGCGTCCTCACTCCCAGACTGATCTGCGTCCTTCCTCCTCCTGGAACAGCGTTTTCCCTGCTCAGATCTGGACTGCGTCCTCCCTAGGACATCGTCCTCACTCTCCAAGGCTGATCAGCGTCCTCTTTCTCCTGGAACAGTGTCCTCTTCTTCTCAGATCTGCGCAGCCACAAGAGGCTTCTTCCTCTCCAATTCTCCTGCTGAAAATGCTACCAAGTCCCACTAAAACTGAAGGGTGTTACTCAGAAAATAACCTTACTAGGGCGGGCACTCGAAGTCCCCCGAAGCTAAGGGTGAAACCAGAAATAACCTTACCAGGGCAGGCACTCGAAGTCCCCCGAGGCTAAGGGTGAGATCTCCGACCGGAGACACTCGGTTGCACTAAACAGTGCTGCAGACCGATGAAACAACCGGCGTGCTAAAGCAGACAGAAGTCTAGCTCTCAATAATAATATCAAATCATGAATGATCAAATGAGGTGAGAACCCCTCCTTTTATAGTGCCAAACTCCCTCCAAAACTTAACTGCGTCCTTACTCTCCTTTGACCTGCGCAGTTTACCTTGGGTCAGCCTGATGCCTCCCCCATCATACTCATGTGGACCCCCAAGGCCCCCTCTTTAAGTTATAACGTTAATCAACTAGGAAAACACTTTATTTTATAAAGTGAGGTGACTAAAGTGAGGTGACCCCTCTTATTTTTCACTTTATTTATTATTTCTAGCTAAAGCGGCAAAATTAGACAAAAATGAAATATTCCAATTAGCAAAGCTAATTGGGAATATTACAGTCTCCCCCGGCAAAACGTTGCTTGTCCTCAAGCAACTGAAGTGATGGATGCTGTAAAATCCTCTCATCCTCCCAAGTGGCATCCTCATCCGGCAAATTCTTCCATCTCACCAAGAACTCTCTGATCTTCCTACTCCGCAGCTGTCTCTCCCTGGTGTCAATAATGGCCTCCGGCTGTAACACCAAGTGCCCCTCATCATCTGTAGGCGGTAGCTCCCCGGTGACTGTCACATGCTGACCCAGTGCCTTCTTCAGGCATGATACATGGAAGATGTTATGAATTCGGCTGCCTTGGGGCAGTTCCAACTCATATGCAACCTGTCCGATCCTACGTATCACCCTGTATGGTCCATAAAAGCGAGGCTTTAGCTTCTCTGCCCCCTTCTGTTTGAGCGAAGACTGTCGGTATGGCTGTAACCGTAGGTAGACCAGGTCCCCTACCTCAAAGTGTCTCTCCACCCGACCCTTATCAGTATACAATTTCTGCTGATTCTGTGCTGTGGCTATGTGTCCTTGAGAGCCCGGAGGATGTCTTGGCTCTCTTGGATCCATAATTTGGCTCGCGAGCCCTGCTAACACCAAACATCATGTCCACAAAAGATAGGGAATGATAGCCATACAACGCATAGAAAGGTGTCATACCGATGGACATATGGTGGGTTGTGTTGTAGCAGTACTCGCCCAAATGTAGCCATTTCAGCCATGCTCTCTGCTGCCCACTGACGTAGTTACGCAAGTAGCCTTCTAGCCACTTGTTAACTATCTCCGTCTGGCCGTCCGTCTGTGGATGATAACTGGTGCTCGGTGTCAACTCTGTCCCCACTAGTCGAAAGAGCTCCTGCCAGAATCCTCCCATAAAACGGCTGTCCCTGTCACTGACAATGGTCTTGGGTAGACCATGCAACCTGAAAACCTCCCTGAAAAACAACTCGGCCACCTGTGCCGCTGTGTGGTGTGCATAAATGGCGAAAAAATGAGCATACTTCGTCAGCCTGTCAACTACTACGAAGATGCAGTCCTTGCCCTGCACTGTGGGCAACCCAGTGATGAAGTCCATCGAAATACTCTCCCACTTCCCGTCCGGAATGGGAAGAGGCTGCAACAACCCCGCAGGATGACTCATCTCTCCCTTGTTCCGCTGGCAAACCTCGCACTCCCTGACATGTTGGAGTACGTCCTCCTTGAGGCCCTTCCACGCAAATCTCTCCCGGATGGCCCTGTATGTCTTGGTGAATCCCTGATGGCCCGCCAATGGTGAATCATGTGATGCATGGAGTATCTTCTCCTTGAGCTGAGATCCCTCAGTCAAGAAGATCCTGTCCCTGTAGTAGATGACCTCATCGGCCACCCTGTATCTGCTATCCGCTATCTGCCCATCCAGAACCTCACATGCAAACCTATCTTTGGAGTACTCAACCAGTAGTCGAGCCTTCCAGTCAGCGTCCAGGCTCATGAGAGATAAAGTGGCCGGTCTACGGGAAAGAGCATCAGCTACCACGTTATTCTTCCCCTTGACATACTCTATGTCAAAATCGTAAGCCTGGATCTTGCTGATCCATTTCTGTTGCCTCTCCTGCCACTGCTTCTGCTCCAGAAAGTATTTCAGGTTGTTATGATCTGTCCTCACCCTGAATCTGCCACCTACCAGGTACTGTCGGAATTTGGCCAATGCATGCATAATGGCCAGCATCTCCTTGTCATAGATGGGATAAAGCCTCTCGTGTGGAAGGAGCTTCCTGCTTTCGAACGCAATCGGATGACCCTCCTGCATCAAAACTGCTCCAATCCCCTCTCCTGATGCATCGCACTCTAGGACAAAGGGCTGCGTAAAATCTGGTAATGCTAACACGGGACAACTGCTCATCACCTCCTTGAGCTTATCAAAAGCTCGCTGTGCTGTATCCAACCAACTGAATGCCCCCTTCCTTGTCAGCTCCGTGAGGGGTGCAGCAAGCTGAGAGAAGCCCTTGACGAACTTCCTGTAGTAGGTGCAGATACCAATAAACCCTCGAAGTTCTGTTACATTCCGTGGCTCTGGCCAGTCCCTGATAGCCCTGATCTTCTCCTCGTGGACTCTCACCCCGTCCACTCCTATAATGTGTCCTAGATACAGCATCTCCGTCAACCCAAACTCACACTCGGAGAGCTTGGCTCGATGTTATCTCTGCAGATCTAGGCTAGATCTGCCAATATCTCCTCATATCTACAATCTCCCAAGCTGGATCTAGTGCTATACCTTCAGATCTGCACCATACAGAACTAGATCTGCAAATATCTGCTCAGATCTACAATCTCCAAGGCTGGATCTATCAATGTGCCTTCAGATCTGCGTCCTCCTCTTCCTCCTGGAACAACGTCCTCACTCCAAGGCTGCTCTGCGTCCTTCCTCCTCCTGGAACAACGTTTTCCTTGCCCAGATCTGGACTGCGTCCTCCCTGGAACAGCGTCCTCACTCTCCAAGGCTGATCAGCGTCCTCTCTTCTCCTGAATCAGCGTCTCTACTCCTCAGAACTGCGCAGCCACAAGAGGGCTCCTTCCTCCCCAAATCTGCACCAGAAACTGCTGCTACTTGCTACTGAAACTGAAAGGTGTACTCAGAACATAACCTTACTAGGGCAGGCACTCGAAGTCCCCCGAAGCTAAGGGTGAAACCAGAAATAACCTTACCATGGCAGGCACTCGAAGTCCCCCGAGGCTAAGGGTGAGATCTCCGACCGGAGACACTCGGTTGCACTAAACAGTGCTGCAGACCGACTAAACAACCGACGTGCTGAAGCAGACAGAAGTCTAGCTCTCAATAATAATATCAAATGATGGATGATCAAATGAGGTGAGAACCCCTCCTTTTATAATGCCAAACTCCCTCCAAAACTTAACTGCGTCCTTACTCCCCTTTGACCTGCGCAGTTTACCTTGGGTCAGCCTGATGCCTCCCCATCATACTCATGTGGACCCCCAAGGCCCCCTCTCTAAGTTACAACGTCAATCTACTAGGAAAAGAACACTTTATTTTATAAAGTGAGGTGACTAAAGTGAGGTGACCCCTCTTATTTTTCACTTTATTTATTATTTCTAGCTAAAGCGGCAAAACAAAGCAAAAATGAAATATTCCAATTAGCAAAGCTAATTGGGAATATTACACATCATTATCTTTTAACACTTGATTTCTCAACATGGTATCAGAGCTCAGGTGAAGGAAGGAAGCTTGAAGATTACAACTTGTTGGCATATTTAAAGACACTATTGCAACAATTATTTCTTCAATAAAAGAAGGCTTGAAGCTCATATTTTTGAATACAGCCTCATAGCAACCATCTCTCTCTTGTGGACATGATTAAAGGATCTTGGAAATATCATCGAGTTCTCGCTCACTCATCATTGCTCTTGCTCACTCATCAACATTATTGAAGACACTCTTATAAAAACTTCTCCTTCTTTGACAAGTAAGTACTTGTTTCGGGGAAAATCACCCTAGAGGTTTGTTGGGTTTAAACCTCCACAGAGCAGGGCATGCTACTTAAGAAGGACTCACACAACCATACATGTTCATGAAAGACTAAATAGATTAGATCGAGGAAGTTACCCGTAGGTCCTACGGTTGAAGCAGATCCTGCGGGGTCCAAACCCCCAGCAACCCTTCTTCCTTCTTAACCTGAAATATAAGAAGAAACAAGCACGAAGAACTGGTTGTACATCATACATCTACTCTAAATGCTAGTGAAATCCATATGAAACATTAGATAAACCATAACAAATGCTTAAATAACAATATTCTCATGTATACAAGCAGACACTAACACGTATATTTCGGGAACAAGATGGTACTTCTGTATTATAAATAGCATGTACAGAAATAACGAGTGGAGAGATCACATGAATCCTTCCACGATCTTCGAGCAGACCATCGTTCGGATCCGTCCCACCCTTGCCTCGCTAAGACTCCTTCCGAACTGGTGCATACGAGATGACATATAAAGAGATGAGCATCTCCAGGAAACAAGGGTTTCTTGTAATGAACTGGGAAGTGCAGGAGGCACGGGAATTCAGACTTGGATAGGGAATACCAACAGAGTATAATATCAATAATTTCTCTCTCTCCCTTAGGCCATTCACATGAGGGGCTTTTATACTCCCTCAAAGTAGTTTAAACAGTTGGAAACAGTTGGCCAAGTGCTGGGGTGGTTGAACTACCAGAGTAACCATCAACCCAGCCCGAAAATAGAGAATTTATATATATATTTTTAATGATTTTAATGGCATATGCGGGAAAGTGCATGTGGACTCGCGTATACACACGGAAAAGTCTGGGCATAACCGCGTATGGGGATTTTTACACTGTTTTTTAGTGAATTTGTCCAAGTCTGTAGGAATGGGTGCCCAAAGCCATAAAAGCAATCATGAATCATATGAAGGTGAGAAATGATGCTATAACAGATGCCCCTTAATATATGAGGTCAGAAGGGGTACATGATGGCCGAAATGTATTATGCACATAGAAAGAATTTCGCAAGGACAAGAGAGGACTTCACCAGATTTCAGCCTGCCAAAAACCAATGAAAGAAAACAGAGAGTCAACTCATGCTGAGGCGAGCATACCCATGCTCAGTCAAAAATACATCATATGGAAAGTACATAATAGATCCAAAATGTATACAAGTATAGCTGAACTGAAAGTACACAATGAATCATCTGAGCATGGCCCGGAAATATAAGTCTGAATCAATGTCCAAGTATCACATATAGAAAGTTGATCAAAGATGGTGCAACTGGATGTCTGATCATATAAGTAACTGAATCTCCAAGTACCGAATCATAAGAGGTGGAACAACCGGTACAATCACGCAACTCGGGAGCCAACATATAGAATGTTGTTGTACTGAACTGCAACATATAAGGGTGGACGGCATCACTGGCAGAAACTGAATGGACTGTCAAAAGTGAACCGAGAAATGCTGATGCAACCCGAGGTCTTCACCGATCACTATGGCACAATTCTACACAATGGGAATAAATGATCTTAAGTCGACCATGTGAGAAATCGTTGGATTACCGGTCAATGATGTATACCGTTAACCAACGCGAGACAACCCACCAATAATGAAAATGAGCGTCAAGGTGCCCCAGTACAATCTAAAAAGTGCGAATGAATGAGTTGAAGTCGAACACTTGAAAGAATCTACCAATCAGGAGGCAATGATGAATCCCCACTGTCGATAGCAAAGAGTCTGCCACTGATGACTGCAAACCCTAAGGTACTGACAAAAGACTCTAGACCTTATTCCCAGAGCAATGAGTCGGAGTCGATGGGAAAATATCTGCTGGAAGGAAGGCATTAAGGCATCCCACATCAATCCAGCGCGAGTGTAACCCGCAGGCCAAAATTTGGAAGGAATCGGACGAAGCAGAGTGATGGAACCAAACCGAAGTACGTTTCCGACATGCACAAGATGAAGCTAGCGCACGGAAGAAACCCTCTAAACCAACCAATAATGAAAGCTGACACAGAGGCGAGAAATCCACCGATAAGGTCAAATGGAAATCAAGGTACTGCACGAATCCCAAGTGTGATAATGTGTGCTGACGTTGAACACAGGGGAAACCACTCAGTCAAAGACCCATGATGATGATCAAATGCTGAGCACGAGGTCACCTATCAATGATGGAAATAGGCCCAAGGTGCGGCTCTAGGCTTGCTCTCAGAGCAATGTGTCGTAGTCAATAAGAGACAAACCCGCCGGCAAGAAGTCAATGGAGACCTTCTCAAACCAGCACGAGCAGAAGATCAAAACATCTGATGTGATAGAACATGATACTGACAAGACCGGGAAGGCCGACTGAATAATGAGTCAAGAGACACCGCAGAATGGCCGACTCAGGCTAGACTTCCCTTGAACAAAAGTACGACTCTGTGATGACCATGGCAGTAAAAAGTGACACTGTATAAGTCTGTCTTGCAGGAGGCAAAACAAACTCTCCATATGATTGGAAGAGATAACCAACCGGGGGAGAACTGACAAGTGAAACATGGTAAAGGCTGAACCTAGGTCAAAACTAGAACCATCCCAAATGAAGGAAATATATATAAGTATATGCGCTTTGTTCAAGGGCGACAAACTGACTCTGTACTGCCATCAAAATAACGAAGATACATCCCGTTCCCGCTCTTTTTGTTATATTTGATTTTTTTGTCTTTTTCATATAATAAGCCCGAAAAAGAATAAAAGAATGCTATGGTACAATGGATAGAACGAGTATCAAGAAATCAGATGCACTAGTTCCTGGGATTGGAACAATCCTATGCTCAATGCAAGGTGGCGAAAACTGGTCAGTGATACTCAGAGGAACGTTCCATCCATGGGTACAAAGGTGTCAAGTCGTGATAGCTAAGTGCATGTAATGGTTAACTTGTACAGAAAGTCAAGGTCAAAAGTTGGCTTAAACATCGAGTCCAAATGAAGCCGGCTAAAGGCCAGGATAAACAAGTAGCCAATATGCAATGCAGTAATACAACTTAACGACACTAGGGAGCCTCTAGGGTAAAAGCCATAAAAATGATAGTGAGGAAGAAGAAGAATGAAGCTTCAACACATAAGCCATGGCGGGACTAAAGAGGACTCTCGAGCCTACATAGAACGCAGCATGGGCAACAAGTGATAGCGAGGAACTAACTAGGAGGCCCATGTAAAGGAAGGCTCTACCACCAAGTCATGATTGAATAATCGGCGAGTGAAATAGGTGTAATACTCATGAACTGATGGGATCAACCCTAAGGCAAGTGATCAGTATGGAGGCTAGTATGCAAGATGCAACGGAAAGTGATTTCCCTAACCTATATGCCAGTAAAGAGCATATACCTGCCGTGAAGAGTCGGTAATCATGGGTAAAAAACCGGGAAAAATCTCAAATTCGTCAAAATGTACCTGAAAACATACCAAACTGGGCACTTCCAAGCATCCGGGTTATGCAGCGTAAGATAGATCGGAAAAATAAGCATAACAAATTTTTGCGAAAATTTTCAACTTTTTAGCCATAAATAGACAAATTACCTCATATTTGGTTCATTATTGTATTGCTGATTTGGAAAAAAGTGCTCTGGAGAAAAAAAATTCTTTCGTCAAATCAGGAACAACCGACCGTCGAATCGCACCGAATTTGTCAGGTAGGCTCCTCAATCATCCTTGCAAATCATTTTGTCTGTTTAGAGATTAAAATTTAGTGATTTTCACCATTAAAACCCTTGCTAAAAAACTCGGACTTGTGCATACGCGGGTTGGTAACAGGAAAGTCGCGTATACACGCGACTGTGCACAGAAAAAGTCGCGTATGCGCAGGTCCGAATCAAAAAATGCGTGGCTAATGCATGTTTTATTGAATTTTGACAGGATGAAAATCTCATGGAGAGAGCGTGAACATAGCGCAATTGATCAAGAGGTCATGCAAGATCGAGCATCGCAAAATATTCTTCGGAATTGCGGATTGTTCAAAATTTTTAAAATGCAAAATATGAAAAGCAATGTTCGGTTGCTAGAAATGCTCGTCAATTACTGGGAACCAGACCAAGATTTCTTCGTTATAGATCAGATGCCAGTACACATTGAAGTGGAAGACATATACTTTATCATTGGACTCTCCCAGAGGGGGGAACCAGTAGACTTGCACGGGAAGCCCCTGGGAGGGCTAACCGTGGAAGATTATGTCCACGTGTATTGCGTAGAGGGTTCCAAGAAAGTTGGAACTCAGATTGCGATTAAAGATTTACGGGATTTGCACATGAAAATCCTCCTTTTCACCATTGGCAGAGTGGCAGGATCTGCCTCCCTACATCAGGCGTCCAGGACGTAAATGAGCATAGCAGTGGAATGCTTGACTCATGTGTATGATTGGTGCACAGCCCTATTACTGAACATGAAGCAACAGTTGACCTCAATCCGCCAAGCAAAGACCAAACACTTTGGCTATGGTACTATTTTGATGACATTCTTCTTTGAGAAGATACCAGCATTGAGACCCAGAGTTATCTCTACCATCAGTAGCCCGAGAGACCCAAGAATTGCCCGTTGGGCGGACATGATGAAGAGATTAGGGGGAAGTGAAGTTCCCCGGACCACTTGGGACGATGAGTTCTTCCTTTGGTGGGGAGAACAAATCATCGCTGTGGACGACTATCCCTATGCCGGGATGGACTTTCGTGGAGATCCAGATCTAGTTCTTCCACCAGGCACAACATGGGGCACAGTCGGTAAGTTTGCAAATTTTTTTGACTTATATAATTTTTTGGATTTTTTCAAATATGTATGAAAAAATGAAAATAAACATGTTTTTTATTGGATTCATAATGACTGACAATGTAAACATGATCATGATACAGATATTGGACCAGTGCGACCTAAGGGTTTCCTGCGCCACAAGCGTCGCAGGGGCGAAGCAGATACAGTGGATTCAGACAGGACCCTCCAGGCTGTGCAGAGGAACTTGGAGGGGTTAACCTACCAAATACCTATGGCTGCCGTGGAAGACCTGCCGGAAGCCATCCAAAGACGGGTGGTAGGAGTGCCCCGAGACTGGGTACGATTATTCCGCCGAGTTTCCATCGCGGTCACGTTCTATTGGAACACGACTTCTGGGCAGGGACCTCAGGAGTAGACAGATATTATGTATTAGATGACTATATATTCTTTTTTTTTTTGAGACTGAACATGATCGGGCATAAGCCCAAGTTTTGTATGACCTTATGGATCCAAATTTTGTAAAGTTTTTTTAACACTCTGATGATATATATACAACGATATTTGATGTGATGTGATAAATGTATCAAATGTATGATGTTTTTGATGATTAAATTTTATTGTATGGAATGATTAATATGCCAATCAATTATGATTAATAATAAAGATTGACAAGCAATTATTGACTCGAGGAATATGAATGAAAGTTAAAAATTGAAATGATCTTGTAGCTAAAATGTACCCTCAGAAGCAATCGTAATAAAAAATGGATCTCGAACACGATAAGTATTGTTCAGCTAACGACACCACCGAGGCGAGAGTCAAGAAAACTACCAACGAATCAACTTCCAAAGATATTGCCCTCGAGAGTAGATAAAAATTGCGATGTATGACGCTACTGTCTATTGACAGGACCAATGCGGACCCCTCTTGATACTAACAGCTGACCGGAAGGATAATGAAGCACCCAAGCCACGGAAGCTAAGTTCCAGGTGTGTCTACTAGCACCATCGGCGAAACCAAAGTGACTCATGACATCCGACACAACCTGCCAAAGCAGATCAAAAACATCACCAACTCATCAAAGATCGAACATCAACCAGATATGTACAAAACAAAAAAACTACTATATACAAAAGCAACATGCTAGGCCGAAGCCTAGGCATAATACTTCTTCAAATAGAGCCCATTTCGGGGCTCCGACAACTCGTTCCCTTTGAAATCAACCAAGGTATACGCTCTTTTCCTAAGGACTTTTTTAACGATGAAGGGGCCATACCACATAGACTTAAACTTTCCTGCCCCCAGGGCATCATTTTCTTGGGCATAGACCAAAACAAGGTCACCTTCCGAAAAAACCCTGGGTTTGACCGCCTTATCGTACTAAACTTTAACTCGGTTTTTATGCGCTTCATTCATAGTGGCAGCATCCCGACGCTGCTCATCGAGATGTTCCAGATGAAGGAGCCGTTCTTCAAGACTAGAAGTGTCAGGAAGAAGTTCAACAACTAACTTAAGAGAATGAATCTCACATTCAATAGGAAATACAGATTCCACCCCATGCACTAGCTGAAACGGAGTAAAGCCAGTTGCATTTTTCATTGACGTCCTGTATGCCCAAAGTGCAGGATATAGCATAATATGCCAGTTGGATCTAGCTTTATCAATTGTCCTTTGAAGAATTGTCTTCAAGGATTTATTCACGGCTTCCACTTGCCCATTGGCTTGAGGATAATACGCAGATGAATGCTCCTGCCGGAAACCCAATTTGAGAGCCAACTCAGCCATCATACTATTATGAAAATGACTGCCATGATCAGTGACAATCTCTCTAGGAATACCAAAACGAGCGATAACCTGGTTGAAAAGAAAAAGAGTTGCAGTCTCACCATCATTCCCAAAAGTAGGCATAGCCTCGACCCACTTCGTAAAGTAGTCTACTGCTACAATAATGTACTTGTGACCTTTAGTCGAAGGCGAGTTACAAGTAGTATAATCAATACCCCACTTTGTAAAGGGACCGACAGTAATGACTGGAAAAAGCGGAGCTGGATGAGCGCGCATTTTTCGAGTATAGACTTGACACGGATGACACTTTTTTACCGATTCGATACAATCCTTGAAAATCGAGGGCCAAAAGTACCCAACACGCAAGATATTTTGGGCTGTAGCAAGCCCAGATGAATGACCCCCACAAGCTCCACTGTGAGAATCATTCAACACAGCCTCAGCTTCTTCGAGAGTTAAGCAACGTCTCAGAATTGAATCAACCCCTCGACGGTATAGAGCATCACCAATAATTAAATAATTCTTGGCCAAGTGACGCAGCTTACGACGCTCATCTTTCGAAAAAGTAGAGGGAAACTTCACAGTCTGGAGATACACAATGATATCTTCGTACCAAGGATCCTGTGAAGAGATAAGAAACAAGTGTTCATCCGGAAAGGATTCATCATAGATCATCTCTTCCCCACAAGGCAACTCGGAGATCAATTCTGCGAAAACTAATGATTTCTTGGATTTGGCAGACATAAACTCAAGATCAAATTCCTGCAAAATCACAATCCATCTATTGTATTTTCCCCCAATCACTCGCCTACTGAGGACAAACTGAAATGGATTGGCTGCTGCCAAAACATAAGTTTTTCGTAGAATAATGTAATGCCGGAGTCGCTGCACAGCATGAACTGCTGCTAAAGCTAATTTTTCTATCGGAGTGTACCGGAGTTCAGGTCCTACCAAGCCTCGACTAAGGTAGTATATAACATGCTCTGCAAGAGCATCATCCTCCTGAACCAGAACCATACCAATAGTAGATTCTACTGCTACCAGATACAAAAGGAAATCCCTGCTATAATCAGGTGGACTCAATAAAGGAGCAGAGGTCAATGCTTTCTTCAAAGCATCGAATGAGCGTTGAGCGTAGTCATCCCAAAGAAAAGGAACTCCCTTCTTCAACAATCTCATAAATCCCTTTGTAACTTCAGCATAATTTACGATAAATCTCCGAAGAAAATTAGACTTTCCTTGTAGACTTTGAAGCTGACGGATAGAGGACGGGGGAGGCAACCGAAGTATTGCCTCAACCTTGAAGGGATCTACCCTTATCCCTTCCCTAAACACAATGAATTCCAATAATCGGCCGGATGTAACCGCGAAAACGCATTTGTTCGGATTCAATCTAATCTTATAAAAACGACATCTTTCAAATATTTGCCGGAGGTGACCAGGATGATCCATCCTCTTTCGAGAATGAGCAGCTAAATCATCTAAGTATGCCTCGATAATATTTTTGATGTCGTGGAAGGCATATGACATGGCCCGCTGAAAGGTAGCCCCAGCATTTTTAAGACTAAAAGGCATCTTCTTGTATGAAAATGTACCCCAGGTACAAATAAAGGCAGTCTTATGTTGATCTTCAGGACGGATAGTAATTTGATTATATCCGGAGAAACCGTCCATGAAGGAGAAAATCTCATTACCAGCACACTCGTCAATGATCTGATCGATAAATGGTGTGGGGTAATTATCTTTAGGACATGCTTTATTTAGGTCTCTGAAATCGATGCAAACTCGAATCGTTCCTTGCTTTTTATCTACGGGAACGGGATTTGAAACCCATTCAGTCAAAGGAACAGGGAAAATGAATCCCACCTTGAGCAGCTTCTCAACTTCAGCTTTGATAGCTGCTGCCTTCCTAGGATTGACCGGACGAAGTTTTTGCCTCACCGGCTTAGCGTTTTCATACGTCTTGATCTCATGCTGGACAATAGATGGGTCTATACCAGGCATTTCCTCATAAGACCAAGCGAATACATCTCTATACTCTTTAAAGAGCTCGGTGTAAATTTGAATCTCTTCACGGGAACATTCAGCTCCAATGAAGACATTCTCAATAATATTGGGATCCCTGGAAATGTTCACCGGGATAGTAGGAGAAATCACAACCATGTTCCCTTCAGCATAAACCTGTGTTGGTGCTAAAGGGTTCAAGACTGGGTGAACAGGACCAGGAGACGGAGGACTTGGAAAACTTGTTTCAACTTCGCTCAAGTCAGGTAAAAAGTAAGACCGATGATGCAAATCATCCCACGGTCTATCTATACCAGTCATAGCTTCCAGGATGGCCTCTTCAGATGGAAGAGTGGTATCAAGGCAATCCTGGGCAGAAGAAGAACTAAGTGTCCAAGCCGGAGCCACATCTCCATCCAACTCATCCGGAGAAAGAGGAGCTGGAATGGACTCTGCAGAGTCAACAATAGATTGATAAGCAATCTCAGCTGCAGACATCGGAAATGCCATTCCACCCACTTGACCTTCCGCTAATGTGGTTGTAGGGGAAGGTAAGGTCCAAGGGTCCGAAAAATAATGAGTTCTGAAGAACTCTCTTCGAAGAGGAGCCTTGGAGGATGAAATTGCATTAATATGAACCATAGGAGGAGGAATATCGAAAGTACCCATCAAGGAAGAATACATTCCAACTCCTAAATTCTCAATGGGTGCCTTAGTATTATCCAACTTAGGAACAGATGAGTCAGAAGACGCATTCAGGTCTACAGGAGGACAGTCCAGTTGATCCACTGTAACAATCCTCCCTTCGTGGGGAAAACATATAATTCAAAATAATGAGGATGCAATGACATCCATCTCATAAATCCAGTTCCTCCCCAACAAAAGGTTGTAGTCCAAGCTTGCGTCCACTACCTCAACCTCTATATTGACAGTTTTTCCCCCAACACAGATGGGCAAAGCTGGGACAATACCATGGGGTCTGTGAGAATGACCATCGAACGCAGTCAGAAGAGTGGTAGATGGAACAGCTTTGGGAGATCCAATTGTCTTCCAACATGTGAGAGACATCACGCATGTGGAAGCACCCTCATCAACAACCGTTCGAAAGATATTACACTTCCGGTACGATGATTTAATATGAAAAGCCATGTGATGAGGAAGTATCTTCTTAAAATTAGTCATATCAAAAGTAATCAGAAGAGAATTTTTTGGATCAATAGCCCCAATGGCAGTGAGCAAAGCACTGCGCTGAGCCGGACAAGACTAGAGTACCTCTAAAGCTGACATAACACAAGGACTCTGCGCCAGATCTTCCACAATCGAGTAGTTCTGGGCAGCCCTAGCATTCGGATTAATCGTTGATCGCTTAGAAGATGCTTTGGGCATCCGAGGCATAGAATCAACAGTAGGCTTCGTAATGTGAAGCGGCTCAGTAGCATCAGGAGTATCCTTAGCTTTCGAAGACTCTTCTCCACCATAATCACGGGATCTTGTAGCGATATCCGCGTGAGCACTCATCATGAAAATGTTTGATGGAATTTCCCCTTCCTGGGTGCCCCCAGAGGAAGCCCCAGGATTTTGGTTCGCGCCAACAACTAATTGTTGCCCTTGGGGAAAAGGGTTTGTTAACACAGCCTGGGAACTAGAAGAACCCTGCTAGGCTAACAAGCGCTGCGCATCCTGAATTTTAGGGCAAAGGTGTGTGAGATTGTCTCCAGTACACAACTTGCATGGAAAATTCACTTTCTTCTTCTCCTTTGGACCCTCACCAACATGCTCGTTGGTTTTATTCGCATTACCCTTCCCATTCTTGCCCTTCTTCTTGTTATTTCGTCCCTTCTTCTTCCCATCGGATTGTTGATTCCTTTGGGATCAGAAGCTTGGACAACATTTATGGACAAAGACTGGGAAGGTGATGACTCAGCAGGCACAGCCTGACCAGAATGAGCAGATTGCAAAGAAAACTGCTGCAATTGAGTAAGCAGGCTAGCTGCACCACTATTGATCGATCCAACTAGTCCGTCGCCATGAGGACCGGGCTTAGTTTTAGATAAATCTAATTTGGAGCGAGGAGCATTGGGCAGATATTTGTGGAGGACCCCAGACTGAGAATAGATCAGTTCTAACTGATGGGCCCTAAAAATGGCCTGCTCTTCAGAAAATACCCCGGAGAGGGATACATCTTTCGAAATATCTGACTGCAGGGATTTGAGAAACCATTCCAAAAGGAATTCACCTAGAATATGAGCTTTAATAAGCCTCTTCCTTCTCCTCCATTCCTGAATGTGATCAGAAATGTGGGTTGCTTCATCCTGCTTAAAATTGGCTAGGAGTTCAGTCCCATCGTCATATCGGACAGGCAACTGAAAATGGTTCAGAAATGTAACAGCCAGTTCTCCAAATGTAGCAAAACTGCCCCCAGTTAGCTCAATATACCATTTGGCGGCATTTCTAGTTAGGGTGCGTTGAAATAATCTCAACCTAATCGAATCATCGATCAGGGAGTTCGAAGAACACCATAAATGGAAAGTAGTGATGTGGTCAGCCGGATCTTTTCCATTCTTACCTTCAAACTTTGGAATGTCTGAAGGAAGTTTGGTGGGAACCGGAGGCCACCCCGGACCATAACGAATCGGATCATTAGTCAACTTCGACAGATCTGGCAAGTTTAACGTTGCCAGAAAAGGTAAGCGAGGCGGAGCCTGAGGATTCCATCCTTGATGAGATGGATTCCCAACATTCTGAAAAGAATACCCTGGATTTGATGAGGCACAAGGTTGCCAAAAAGGACTCGTAGAAAAGGAGAAGAACCTCCTCCCAACGCAGAGTGACCAAAGCCCAGACCAGTTCCCCCCGCTGAAGTATGAAATGAAGAGGAAAGCCCCTGATAGGGGTTCCAGGCATTAGAAAGAGGAGAAAAGGTCTGATAAGCACTCGACGAAGGGAAAGAAGTATTCCCTTGATGACCTGCGTAAAACTGATTCCCTGCCCCCACTGTAGTGAATACAGGGTTCCATCTTGTAAAAGTGGTCGAATTCTTACCTCCAGACCAAGGATTAAAACTCTGGGTCTGAGACGTAAATGGAAAGGACCCTAAAGAAGGATTGGAACTAGGAATGTGCCCAGTTCCAAAGGGGAAACCCTGAAAAGAAGCTGATCCACTAGCCATGGAAGACATGGGTGTAGATCCAGCTGCAGCAGTGGAAAAGGAAAAAGAGGGATTCCCACTAGTGGGCATCCCTGAACAGAAGGGACCAGAATGAGAAGCATGTGCTTGGGTGAAACCAGAGCCAAACACAGCAACACTAGAAGCAATCGAAGATAAAGCAATAGTGCCTCCTCCTTCAACAGAAGCAGGAGTCTGAATGCCTACAACACTCACGGCAGAAGCCGCGTTCCCAGTCGTGGCCATCGAAAGGTAAGAATGATACGGAAGATCTTCTGGTCTCTCTGACTCAGGTCCGATGTATTGAACAACGAACGGATAATCAGGAGGAAGAGGAGATGGACCTGACGCAGGAGGTTCAGGTACTTCTTCAATTTGAAAATCTTCTTCCTGAGGAAATAAAACTCGCGAGGTGAGCGGAATGCTCCTCTCGGAACCGACACCAGAATCAGCTATGAAACCTTCATATCCTTGTGGAGGATCTCTCTCCACTACGTCAGACGTCACAGGGTGGTAACCACCTGCTAAATCACTCCTACGCCTTCTCGAAGAAGGCTCTGGACTCTCGGGAGATAACCCCCAGATTCTCCTCGATCGACGAGGCGCTTGATCAGCCACTTTAGCAAATTTTAATTAGACTCAAAAAATATAAAGCTAAGCAAGCTAGGAGCAAAGAGCACTCACTATAAGAAAAATCCCTGAGATACAAGCAAGCAAACAGCCGTCAAGTATTTCCGCTCCGGGTGATGAGGACCGGACCCCAAAATACAGGAAAGCGAAATATAGGACCTCCCGAAAGCAGTCTGGGATAATTACGGCCCAGGCCTACTAGCGAAGGTATCGGAAACAGTTACGCTGACCTCCTAACGACAGCCTTTTCCGGCTCAAGCACCCAAGCTTCGCAAGGGCACCCCCCAGAAGTACTGCTGAAAGTGATGCGATGTCTGCCTCAGGTACCACGGGTATTCCCCCCCGCAGTCACCTGTGTGGAACCTAGGAGTGGCAACTATGGGCACCAATCCATGTCAGAAGCCGGGCAGAACGGTCTTGAGGTCAGATTCAGCTAATCAGAGAGGGGGTATCCCTCTTCTCAGCCTTCACTTCCCCTCGCGCTTGACTCTCTGGAGGAGAGCTTTCCCGGTCCACCTAACGGAGTTGGATTTCGCTCAATTAATCAAATTCTATGTTTTGTTTGAGCGGCCTTGGAGAGTTAACTCTCCACTCACCTAATCCAAGGCCCTACAACCTAGCTAGTTGGTGTATGACACTTAGAAAACTTGCTAGTTGATTTTAAATTAAATCGCTTATTTTAATGGGCTGTTATGTTAAGTCAAAAGGATATGGAGATGAAACTTATGGTGTTTTGACGCAGAAAGAAATTAATAAAAACCAAACTACATGCAAATGCAATTATTGTCTTTCGATGAAAAGCAATCTCTATACAGGTTCTACGAGATTAAAAATTGTATTTTTCTTTTCAGATAACACACTCACACTCACAAAAACTATGAAAATGACTAAATGCTTAAGTGCACTTGATGCAAATCACTACAAGCATGCAAATCCTAAGATGCAAAATCTCCTAAAGCAGAGTGAAATTTCCCAAAAGTCCTTCAGTTTTAACTCTTCTTGGTTGTCCAGAAAGCTAGTTCCCGAAATCAAGAACTCTTAATATGAATACACCAAGAACGCTTAACAACAAGAGGAAGAAATCACTGACAACTCCTTTCCAAAATCAAGCCAAAATCCAAAGGCAAGAAACCTCAACAAAGCTTCAAAAGATACAAAGAAACGAAAACAAAAATGCAAAAACAAAAGCAAACAACAAAGAAAATGTTTTTTGAGCTTTTGAGTTTTATAAAAAGAGTTCGAAAAGACCAAATAAAACTATAAAATCCCAAGCCAATCGACACTGATTTCCAAGCAAAAACTTCAAAAATGCTCCAAATCTTATAAGGCTAACTAGTAGCAAGATCAATATGAGCAAAAGAAGACGAGAAAACTCAGCCACTCGGCCTAGAAGAATAGTGCAACCTTGCCGCAAACAAAAACTTCAAAGAATCAAGAAAGACTCTTGAAAAGTTGCAACGAGACCTAGCCAACTGAACCCAAGAAAACCAATCAAGAAATGAGCAAAAATCGTAGTACGAAGCGAACCACAAAGATAGGAAAGAGTAAATGAGCAGGAGCTCTCTATTCTGATAAAGCAGAACAGCCAAGAATGCTCAGAAAGAGATCTTGGTACTCAAACCAGAAGTGCCAGCACCAGAAACAACACTTTGCCAAAAATACTAGTTTTCAATCAAACGAAAGAGAGAAAAGACCAAAGACCACTTTCTTCACAATCCAGAGAGTAAAAAGACACTGCAGGAACAGGTCTCCATAGACAGAAAGGACCAAAAAGCCAAAGAATCCAAAATTTCAAAATCTGCGTAGGTATACGCTACTTCACATTTTAGCAACAAGCGTGCATACGCGACTGTGCTAAAGGAAACACGCATATACACGACTCCCTTTAGACAAACTTGCGTGTATACGCTACTGTGTGCAGAAAAAAGCGCGTATATAAAGGTAAATAATGAAAAAACAAAAAAGATCAAGCCTGGATAAGAAACCAGGACTTCAGTCTGACTGAGAAAGAGTAAAATGGACTGCAAATAGAAGTTAAAACTGTTGGAAACCTACCAAACAGCTGAAACCACCCAATAGGGGAATCACAAGAATGTAATCCCCAGTGGAGTCGCCAGTTCTGTTTCGGGGAAAATCACCCTAGAGGTTTGTTGGGTTTAAACCTCCACAGAGCAGGGCATGCTACTTAAGAAGGACTCACACAACCATACATGTTCATGAAAGACTAAATAGAGTTGATCGAGGAAGTTACCCGTAGGTCCTACGGTTGAAGCAAATCCCGCCGGGTCCAAACCCCCAGCAACCCTTCTTCCTTCTTAACCTGAAATATAAGAAGAAACAAGCACGAAGAACTGGTTGTACATCATATATCTACTCTAAATGTTAGTGAAATCCATATGAAACATTAGATAAACTATAACAAATGCTTAAATAACAATATTCTCATGTATACAAGCAGACACTAACACGTATATTTCGGGAACAAGATGGTACTTCTGTATTATAAATAGCATGTACAGAAATAACGAGTGGAGAGATCACCTGAATCCTTCCACGATCTTCGAGCAGACCGTCGTCTGGATCCATCCCACCCTTGCCTCACTAAGATTCCTTCCGAACTGGTGCATACGAGATGACATATAAAGAGATGAGCATCTCCAGGAAACAAGGGTTTCCTATAATGAACTGGGAAGTGCAGGAGGCACGGGAATTCAGACTTGGATAGGGAATACCAACAGAGTATAATATCAATAATTTCTCTCTCCCTTAGGCCATGCACATGAGGGGCTTTTATACTCCCTCAAAGTAGTTTCAACAGTTGGAAACAGTTGGCCACGTGCTGGGGTGGTTGAACTACCAGAGTAACCATCAACCCAGCCCGAAAATAGGGAATTTTTATATATATTTTTAATGATTTTAATGGCATACGCGGGAAAGTGCATGTGGACTCGCGTATACACGCGGAAAAGTCTGGGCATAACCGCGTATGGGGATTTTTACACTGTTTTTTAGTGAATTTGTCCAAGTCTGTAGGAATGGGTGCCCAAAGCCATAAAAGCAATCATGAATCATATGAAGGTGAGAAATGATGCTATAACAGTACTCCACTATACTCTATGTCTAATCCTCCCAACCAAATGACATATATTTGTAAGGAAGGCAACAAAATTGATGGAGCTTCTAATTTTAAGGTTTGGAAAAAGAGAATTGATCTAGTTCTCAAAGAAAATGAAGTCATGCAATTTTTTGAGGGCAATGTTCTAGTTATAGGCAATAATAATGCTCAAGTAGTAGCGAAGTACAACGAGGGAGAAATTAGAGCTCAAATAATTCTCTTTGAGTCTATCAAGGATCATCTTATCTCTTATGTTTCAGATTTTACCACATGCAAAGAAGTCTATGACAAATTGGCCAAATTATATTCTGTCAATACTACCGATTAGAAGAAATCTGTATGGAATCAACTTTATGGAACGATAATTTTGAAGGATGAATATGTGGCTTCATACATTATGAAAAAATATCAAAAATAAAGGATCAACTTCCAGGACTTGGAACCATATCTGTTTTTGAATTAATCACCTCCTTAATTAACTCTCTACCTCCAGCTTGAAATGGTTTTGCAAGTGGAATCTATGCAAGAAAAGGTACTCCAAATTTTGAAGAACTTTGGGCTCTATGTTTTCTATAAGAAACAATGTTGAAGGCTAAAGACAAGACCAAACCCAATAACGAAAATTATCAAGCATTTGCCGCTAAATCAAAGAAGTTTGGAAACCGAGACATGTCTAAAGTTCAATGCTTTGGTTGCAATAAATACGAACATTATGAGAGGGATTTTCCCAATGACTGTAGAATAACAAGAAAAACATAAGGAAAGAAAGAAATGAAGCACATATAGCAGAATATGAAGAAGCTGAAAAGAAACCCAAGGTCGAAGACAAAAAGGACCTCTATTATTAAAGAATATGGAAGTATGGGGTGTGCAAGCAAGTTTAATTTTTCATTTCTTATTTAGAGGACGACAGTTAGAATATCAATTACAATGAGATTTGAAGGATAAAAGATTCAAAAATTGCGAAGTCATGAAGATCTATTTTAAGAGGAAGCATATAGTTTTGAAGAGATAGAGTCATCACAGTTGTCTACACAATATTCCATAGTCATAGTCATAGTCACAATTAAGATGTTAATTTCATCATGAATAATTATAAGTAATCATATATTTTAGAAGCAAGGACTACAAGTTGACAATATAAACCGAGTAATAGCAGATTCAAGGTAAATATGCAACACTATAAGAATTTCTCCAACATGATATTCGTTTCAATTTAAGTGAAGATAAATTGACCTCGTATCTCATAGAATAAGTCAAGTGATATAACCAGTATAAAGCATTCCAAAAGCAGACTAGTTTTTGATGAAAGAAAGACATAGAAAAATAATGCAGACAATTTAATAGTATATAATTGAAGACAATCAATTAATGAATGGAAACATGGAAGCAAGATTCTATTAAAGGAATAGTACACCTACCTCTGATGAAAAAGGTTACTCTTATCATAAATGAGTCTCATGATCATAGAAAAACCTGCAATTAAATATCGAAAGGGGCTCATGGTTTAGAAATATTATCTTCAGAGGGAGTTGCAGGCAAAACACAATACATGTTGGCCATATATACTACTAAATAGTTGGGCAGAGAGTCAAAATATCCTTATTATTAAAAATTCTTCTAGTAGGTTGGTTTACAGTTTTTTGAAATATGTAACTAGGTTCGGAATTCATAATGACATATGTAATCATGATTTTATGTATTCGATGAAAAGATAAAAATAAACTTATTATTGTTATTCTTGAGGCATGGGTTTCATGGTCAAGAGAATATTTTTTTTTTAGTTCAAGCTCCCATTGAGAGCTTCTAGGGCTTGTCATTGAGTCTACAAGTCAAAGAAAGTCATTTTCATGTATGAAATACCCATTTGGGCATGTTACATATTGTAAAAATAATTTATTTGAGTCAAAATACCCTCCAAGGCCATGTCATGGTGCAAAGATCAAGTCAGCCTACATGAAGGGACAAGTCGAAGCAAAGATAGGAGTTCGTACCCCTCAAAAGCCTATAAATAAGAAGGAACTTGGCCTCATTTGGACACACTCTCAAGAAAGTTCAGTCTCATCAAGATAGAAGCTGGAAAAGAATGAAGAAGCAAAAGAAAAGAAAGATCGAAGTTTTGGGCCTCTCTCTCTCTCTCTCTCATGTTATGGTTTCTACATTCGTTGGTCAAGTCGAAGTTATGAAGAGATGTTGGACAAGTCGATGTGCTGGAAAAATGTTGGGTCAAAGTTAAAGAATAATTTGCTGGGCAAGTCAAAGTTGCAGAAGAATTTACCGAGCAGGTCGAAGTCGCAAAATAATTTGCTGGGCAGGTCGAAGTTGCAGATGAATTTGGTGGGCAAGTCGAAGTTGCAGAAGACCTTGCTAGAGTCGAAACTGCAGAAGTTTCTGGAAATAATTGAATTGGTCTTGGAGGGTCTTGGTCAAGGGTCATAGGTCTTGGAATTTGTCAATTGAAGGTCTATAAGAAAAGAATAATTCTTGTGGGTTTTCCTCTCAGTTGGAGAAGTTTTGGCCCTAGCTGTTCGCCTATATCTTTTGTCCTTTTTCTTATTGTTCTTTATGGTTTGGTAGTTGTTTGATGAAGAGAATACTAATAATAATCAAGCAAAAGAAGAAAGCTAATCACTTTAAGTAAAAATAAATCATAGAAAATTACCAAGTTAAGAGAAATCATCTACTCTGGCTGCCCTAGATTTCTCAACATAGTTTACAAATATATGACAACATCACTAAAGAGATTTGATCCTGCAACTGATTGGTTTGAAATTTGAACATATTATTGGCAGAACCAATGTTGACACTATTGTTGGTTGTTTCTATTTATTCAATGTGAAGTTAGATAATGTTATATAATGAAAAGAAAGTAACATTAACCTCACAGGGAACTGGAAGAAAAAATTGACATGAAGAATATTATAACTTGGGATTTGTAGTAACATTAATTTATTTAACAATGTTGATAAGAAGAGATACTATTGATGATTGAGATATGGTATGGTTTCCTAGAAGAATACGTAGCATATTTCTGAGCACTGTAGACACAAAATATGTGTTAGTTGGTACAATCAGTTGTGAATTAGTTTGACTCCATAGAATGTTTGATGAAATTATTGATGACATGTTGGATTCGATTATGATATTGATCAAAACTACATGAATATTGTCATAGAACTAGGAAGGTTGATGTGCTTTATCATTCAAGATCATGATGCAGATAGGAGTCGAGAAGCTACAACAGATCTCCACAAAAGAATATGTAGTCGATGTATTGATGAAGTTCCTTTTCATGGAAAAAGGATGAGTATTTTTTAGACAAGCTCAGGCTTATGGATATATCCTCCCTAGTTGAGAGGGAGTGATGATATCCTCCCCAGTTGAAAGGGAGTGAGGCTAGACACCATATTATCCATGTGTCACGTACTATGGCCAGGAGTAACAGGTGTAAGCCTAGTGCATGAACACTGGTAGGGAGAATGGTGGATTGGATAAGCATTAGGGACTGATATTATTTGAAGATATGTATTGTGAGTAGGAATTACCTCCGTAAGCCAAGTACATTAATCTAAGATAATAATAGTCCTGAGAACCGACATTTCCTGGTGTCAAGTATTGTGACATTGGATTGGGAAATGGTCCTGTGAGGACATACTTGGTGAACACTCAGGTGGGGTATGTTCCTTGAGAGATGGTGGTGTCCAAGTTTATGCCTCCTAGCATTGTGTTTTGATCTAGTGGAGAGATAGAGCGGCTTATTTTCCTAGGCGTTGATGTTTTGAAAATGCTGGCTATGATGATGTAAATCATCATTGGTGCTTATCAATCCATATCCTTTATTATATGAATATTTCAACTTGAGAGTTCCCTATTGTGTCATTATGAATACCTCCCTAGTTAAGAGGGAGGTATTCATAATGACATGGTCCTGTTAGGACATACTTGGTGAACACCCGGGTGGGGTATGTTCCTTGAGAGACGATGGTGTCTAAGTTTATGCCTCCTAGCATTGTGCTCTGATCTAGTGGAGAGATAGAGCTTATTTTCCTAGGCGTTGATGTTTTGACAATGCTTTCTATGATGATGTAAATCATCATTGATGCTTATCAATCTAAATCCTTTCTTATATGAATATTTCAACTTGATATTATCCTGTTGTGTCATTATGAATAAATATCTAGTTAAGAGGGAGTGTTGAAATTGTAATTAATGTCGGTTTTCATAATGTAATTTAATTTTATCATCAAAATATTTATCATATTCATTATTATTATTATTTTATTTTTCGTCAAAACATATTATTCATGCTTATAGAGTCAAAAGAGAAAAAAATTAATTGAGTCAAAAGAAATATATTTGAGCCGAGTCCCATTTGGACTTTTATAAGAAAACAAAAAGATTTTTATTTTTATTTTTTATTTTGAGTCAAAGAGTCAACATAAGACTAAGTCGGCCCTCCTTTGACAAGTCAGTCTATGTGGTTTCTATTTGACCCT
Organism: Pinus albicaulis; assembly: GCA_034641835.2. Classification (NCBI taxonomy): domain Eukaryota; kingdom Viridiplantae; phylum Streptophyta; class Pinopsida; order Pinales; family Pinaceae; genus Pinus; species Pinus albicaulis. Next base: position 464,110,540 of record CM076580.1, on the reverse strand, counting down.
CTTGGAAAACTATATATGAGTCAACTCAACCTCTTAGCCATTCACTCACTCATCACATCATTCTTCGATTTTTGTGCCAAGACAAGAAGATAAGACAACCAAAGTCAAAGGAATGAGAGAGAAGTCAAAGGAGAGAGCAAAGACATATTTTTTGCCCTAGTTCTATTCACATGTGTGAAATTTATGTGATTTTCTAAGTGCTACTAATTTTTATGTGATTCATAAGAGGAGATTTTGGCCTAAAAGTGGCCTCATAAGAAAAAATAATAGTTAAAATAATAAATAAGAGTTGTGAATTTTGGAGGGAAAATAATAAAACTACTTTTTTACTTGTATTTTTGGCTTATCTCCTTATCGATTTATCCAAATTTCAAGTGTAAACACTTTTGGATGAAAAATTAAATTCCTCATCTAACAAGTACCCATTATGTATACTTTTGAGAAGACCCACATTGACAAAAATTTAAGATACATTAAAAAATCGTGTTGAACACACTTTTTTTTAATGTATCTTCAATTTTTTTCAATGTGGGTCTTTTCAAAAGCATACATAATGGGTACTCGTTGAATGTGAAATTTAATTCTGCATCCAACAAATTTATACACTTGAAATTTGGGTAAACCTATAAGGAGATAAGCCAAAAATACAAGTAAAAAAAAGTATTTTTTCTTTTTCGCCTCCAAAATATTTACATGTACCTCTTTTTAAATTTAAAGGATTTTGAATAGTTTACATATTATGACATGGAAATTACATGAAAATTTCATGGGCACTTTTAAGATGAAATTTCCTTTAATGTGACCACATTTCAAAGGGTTTGACCGACATTGACTTGATTGGAGGAGACTTGGAGGAGGGCTGACTTGGGTTCTTTGTGGCAGTTTTGGTCTTGGTCTTGGTATTGAGTCTTGAATAACTCATTTTGATTTGATTCTATAAGAGAATGATTGTAGGGCTTTTCCATGGCTTGGAGCCTAATTTATGGTGTTTTTTGTCTCTTTGTGATATTTATGTTTTGCACATTTGTATAATTACTTGATGAAGAAGATAATATAAATAATAAGAAGTCAACAAAATTTCACAAGTAATCATCAAGTTAAGAGAGAACAATCATTATCTTCTAGCACTTGATTTCTCAATAGAATAGATGATCCAATTTTCTTGCCAAATGTAAGAGGTCGAATGTCAATATATAGAGGTCAAATTAGGAGGGTTTTGACCAAGGGTTAAACCCATTCATATGGTGGGGCGGGCCCGTCCTCCTGGAGCTAAAATAACTCAAGAATACTTTTCTTTCTTTGGAATATCGACCGCAACTACAAAAATTCAACAACCCCTCTTAGTGAGGGAGGTATTCACCTTGACTTCCTCAGATGTACATTTGTCAAAAAATTTCTCCATCCGAAGAAAATATTGAATGAGCTAGCTATGTTGATGTATCCATCCACTACATGTGGAAAGTATCCCGCATCAACATCATGCAAAGGATTCTAACCACCAACTATGTTGAAAAATGTTTAACTAGGTTCAGTCTTCATAAGTATGAAATGTAATTTTGATTCTTGTAAATGGTAAAATGAAAGAAAAAATATTATTATTATTATTTTTATTATTATTCGACCATGGGTTTCATGCCCAAGGTCTTTTATTTTACAGGTCAAGCATCCATTGAGTGCTTCTAGGGTTTGTCCTAGGTCAAGAAGTCAAAAGAGTCATTGCCATAAGTTGAAGACCCCATCGAGCACATTGTAACTTGTAAAGAAAATTATTTTTTATTTAAAAGTGTCAGAATACCCTACAAGTCCAAGTCAGCATGGAAGCTAACAAGTCAACCTTAAAGGAAGAGCCATGCCCACCTTGAAGAGCTTATAAATAGAAGAGAACTCGTCCTCCTTGAGATACATTAACTCACCACTCATTTTAGTGAAGGAAGAGGAAGAAGAAGGAAGTGAAGAAGAAAGAGGACGAAGGAGACTTTTGTTTGGGATATTTTCTCTCACACGTGCTAAGGAGAACTAGGGTTTCTACTATTGGACATCTAATCCTCTATGGATAGGTGTAGAAGGCGAACATAGGAAGTCCAAGAGACCTTGGAATGTGGAATCCAAGGGTTACATAATGTACTATAAATGCATCATTTGTGAATAAGAAATGCATCCATGCTTATATTATCTCTTTGTGTGTGTTTACCATTCAATTTTTGACATGGTACCAGAGCTGCTGGTGATCTCTTAAGATTGAGAAACTGTCAACTCTATCCTTCACATTGATGAGTGTCCGTTACACACTGTGACTACGTTGCTCCAACCTGCAAGGACTGTCTGTTTACACACTATTTTCATACAATAATGCTCCTGCACAGTTGGCCTACTCCAGTGGCACATCACAACCATTGACCTCAACCCATATACCTCCCACCAGTCGGCTATGGTCTCCATCATTAAAAGAAGACTCCCACCGCGCTCCTCACCCATTGCACTCCATTAATCTTCTGGCATATCCATTTCGAAGTTCATGCAGAGCACACCCTTGACCTCCTCCATACACACTGCTTGGTCCTCCTGACAAGTCTCTTGACCCGACAGTGTGGCTCAGCCTCACACCATGGATTGGCTTCCCCACAGTTGGGTCTCCACCCACACTATGGTGGCCTATGTAATGTAACACCTCCGGTGGCTCTGTCCTCAGTTCGTCGGCCCTCCATTCCTCTGTGGCACCAACCTTCCCATAATATGACACTCCACCTAAATCCACTCATCGCTCAGGCCCTTCACACCTGCTCGAGCCCTTCACTTCTGACTACAACAGACTCTCCTATAAACCCTACACAACAACCTCTATTCGACTCCGATCCTCAACACAAATAATTTGTCTCTATGTTATACGTTGAGGTATCAACCTCACTCCAAAATGCTAGTCCCTCTCCTTGTTAGCCAACAATCCCTTTGACCCTCCACCACGTTGTTATCCCACTTGTTCGGTATCCGCTCTCCTTGTGGCATCCTCCTATACTCTATTACACTGACTGTAGATATTCGCTTCTCAGGAGCCTATATTCTGCAATGATATTTGCACTGGCTCTGTGTTCAAATGCTGAAATAAGTCACCGCATATGTAATTTGTTCTTTGGGAAGCATTGAAGCTTCCTAGTGCAATAAAATCTATTTTGGGCTCACTTTAATGGCTTGTGTTCACCAGTGTTGTGGGAGCGCGACAAGATGGTGAGGGGAGTCAAGAAGTCATCGTCAAAGCTCCAATTTTCTTTGTGGTATTATATGCTTTGAATCATTTTTGGGTTGTCTGTTGGTGCATTGGAATTAGTGTTTGTTTTGAGCATTGAATATATCATGTTGATGATGTCATATGGTTTGAACACCAATCTTTACAAATTTGAATTACAACTGTTCATGCAATAACTTATTCCGGCCTTCTTGATTCATATTGAAGATGCATTGGCATTTTCAAAGGTTATTGTATCACCATTTAAGTCGTTATCAATCTTCTATCCTCTGGAATTGAAGGATTACGAGGTTTAATTAGCACACAAAATGTTAAAATTTGGGTACCAAAGGACAAGTGGTTCCCTAAGGCTTTGATCTTTGGCCTAGGGAAAAGTGTCAAGAAGTATTTAACTTTTTCTCCTAAAGTGACTTTATAAGTGGTAAAGTCAAATATAATTTAAAAGTGACTTTATAAGTGATAAAGTTACTAATTCTAATTTTAAAGTGACTTTATTAAAGTCAATGTGAAATTAGAAAGTGAAAAAGTGACTATGGAAATAAAAGACTAAGTGGGTTTTTATTTTAAGTGTGGTGAATTAAAAATAGAAACTGAGATTTAAATGCACATTTAATCTCAGCCCTAGATCTAAAGATATCTCATCCATTGGATTTATGGATTCCCCAAAATTCACTTAGGATTAGGTTAAAGGAGGAAAAGAAGAGAAAAGGTCATTCAATCTTTCATGAGCAGATTGAGAGAGAAGAGGAGGAGAGTAAGGAGATTTTCTGAGGAGTGAGTTGAAGGAGAGTAGAACCTTGGCACACATATCGAGGCAACATTTAGTGAATCCGTACAAGTTGGCTCACAGTTCAAGGCAGATTTGGGCATGATTTTCAAGGCAATTTTCGTACAGCAGCTTTGGCATGCATTCCTAGGAAACTATACAACTTTCTGGCACAAATTTCGAGGTGAAGTTTTTGCTGTTTTTTTGGCATATTTTTTGAGGCACACCATATAGTTTGTTGCTGTCCATGTGCATGAAAATCGAGGAAGAATCCATACATAATTTATTGTTGTCCCTCTATATGCAAATCGAGGAGGCCATACAACATCATTTATCACTGTTCTACACACAAATCGAGGAGTTCGTATGACAACATTTATTTATGTGTTTATGGGCACAAAATTCAAGGATTCCATACAACATTTATTGCTGTTCCTGTTTTACTATTGGCACAAATTCCGAGGCTGTGGTTAAGCATGGAAAATGAGATAAGTTGTATTTGTTTGGTTGCTGGAATTTTCTGTGTATTTCCGTTTCACTGTAAAATAAAATTATCAGAAATAAAGAAGAGCTCTCAAACTGGTTTTCCCAAGAGTTGTAGGTGGTTTTTCCAGGGTAATATTGACCAAAAATCAGTGTGTTAATTTTCTGTGTGTGGCTGAAATATTTTCTATGTTTTATTTCTGCAATTTCCAGCACTATGAGATTTCCAGAATTTGTGTTTTCAGAAATATTTATCATTTCTAGCATTTTAAATGTATGATTATGAGAATGGGCATTTAACTATATGGGAGTGATAAGGAGAAACTGATAATTAGGGTTGGGTCTAAAATTTCTACATGGTATCTGAGCTTGGGTGGCTGAAAAGTGCAGTTTGGAACAACAAGTGAAAAATAACAGCAAGTTTTTTTCACACAGAAAACTGAACCTTTACCACAGATTTGAAAACTTTAGTTTGTTAGAACAATAAGCATGTATCTGGGCTTGAGGGTGGAGGATAGGTTGGATGGGAAAAGAAACTATAGTGCATGGAAGGAGAGAATCCAGAGCATATTTAAGGAGGCAGAAGTCTGGGGCATAATGGTTCACACCACATAGCACCCAGTAGCTGTGCCTACTGACCCTGTTCAGTTGGCTGATTTTAACAAGAATAATGCCAAGAGTAAAAGACTGATTTTGGCTGATTTTAAATACTATTCCATTCCTCATATGAGAGGCAAGACATATGTACATGAGATGTGGAAAAACTTGAACAATCTGTATCGACAGAAGAGCTAGTAGTTCAGACCTATGCGAGATTTTGGCACCACGGGATGGAGAAAATGTATCATGGGGCCTTGAGGACATTACGGGAGATCACCACAAGTGTGGTAGATTTCAATTTTGATCACATTGATACATGCAGAGGATGTGCTATGGGGAAGTTTGCCAAATCCCCTTTTCCCAGCAGTGACAATAGATCGACTGGGATTCTTGATTTGAATCAGATCGATGTGAGCGGTTGGATGTTTCATCTTTCCTTGAGTGGATATGAGTAATATGTTTTATTCATTGATGATCACTCTAGGAAGACTTGGATTTATTTCTTGAAGATCAAGAGTGAGATCTTCAAGCGGTTTCAAGAGTTTAGAGCTCTTGTGGAGACTTAGACAGGTCAGAAGATCAAGTCCCTCAGGTCGAAAAATGGAGGGGAGTATGCCCTTGGTGAGTTTGTTGATTATTGTCCAGAGGTAGGCATCAGGAGGGAGTTCACAGTTCCTTACAACCCCCAACAGAACAGGGTTGCGGAGAGGAAGAAAAGATCCATCGTTGGGGTTGCCAAAGCCATGCTACATGATCAGGGGTTATTGTTGCTTTTGTGGGCAGAGGCCTGCAACATTATTGTGTATTTTTGGAATAGGAGTCCACATCGTGCCTTGGGGAATGTGACTTTGGAGGAGGCTTTTTCTGGGAAGAAGCCTGATGTTGGTCACTTCCATATCTTTGGGTGAATTACATACTCCTATATTCCTAAGGAGAAGAGGACCAAAATAGAGCCCAATGCAGAGAAGGGCATCTTTGTGGGTTACAGTGAGACCTTGAAAGCCTTTCGTGTTTATATTATTGCATGAAGGAGAGTTGTTGTTAGGCGGTATGCAAAGTTCGAGGAGGATCCAGTGGGCAAGGATCATGAGGTACATCGAATACGGTGTCAGGTCCATCAGTGAGCAGTGGCTCGCAGAGTGAGATGGGTGGTGCTTCGGGCAGCATGCAAAGCAGTCCACAGAGCAGTTCACAGGGTAGCCCATTGATGGACAATGCACACGTTACTTCAACATCTACACGCACAAGTTCTGGCTTGAGGTCAGTTGGCAGTCCTTCAGGAGTTCAAGCTTCTGATGAGGATGAGGATTCTTTCACTCCGGTGGGAGAAGTGTGCTAAGAGAAGAGGAAGCCCAAGTGGCTTTAGGACACCTTGAGAGAGGCCACATTTGTTGTTGGGCCGAAGAGACAGGTTAGAGAGAGCAGACCACCTGAGCGGTTATGTAGTTATATCGCATTGGTTGCTATCATTGTTGACTCTAAGCCTTCTAGCTATGAGGAGGTAGCTAGCTAGCAGGTCTAGAGAGAGGCCATGGAGGAGGAGTATTATTGTATCATGAAGAACTATGTTTGGGAGGTGGTGCCGAGGCCTGAAGGGAAATCAGTGGTTACTTTCAGATGGCTTTACAAGATAAATCATGCTGCAGATGGCATCATCGAGAAGTTAAAGGCTCAATTTTTGGCTAGAGGGTTCTCCCAGTTAGAGGGAGTTGACTATGAGGAGACCTTTTCTCCCATGGCTCGATATACTTCCATTCTCTCCATTATATCGATAACAGTAAAGATGGGTTGGAATATCCACCAGATGGATGTGAAGACCAAATTTATCAATGGCTTCATACATGAGGAGGTGTACATTGAGCAGCCACAGGGCTTTGAGCTACATGGGAAGGAGTCCCATGTCTGCAGATTGAAGAAGGCACTTTATGGCCTAAAGCAAGCTCCTAGAGCTTGGTACTCCAGGATTGATACGTACTTGCAAGAGATGGGTTTCACAAAGAGTGATGCAGATCCGAACCTATAATTTATTATGGTAGGCGAGGAGCCTCTCATTCTAGTGCTGTATGTGGATGACTTGGTCATTATGGGTGTAGAGAGACTCATAGAGGGCTGCAAGAGAGATCTTTCTTTGAAGTTTGAGATGAAGGACATTGGCTTGATGCATTAATTTTTGGGATTGGAGGTGTGGCAGGAGGAGGGGAATTTCTTCCTGGGACATGGGCAGTATATTGTGGACATTCTTAGCAGATTTCACATGGAGGATTGAAAACCCATGTCAACACCTATGATCACTAATTGGAAGAAGCTTCATGCTTATGATTTCGAGTTGGTGGATCCCACTTTTTATAGACGGTTGATTGGTTCATTGATGTATTTAGTCAAAAATTGACCAGATATATGTTTTGTAGTCAACATGATGAGCCACTTCATGTGTGAGCCCAGGAGAGTGCACTGGGTTGTTGCAAAACACATACTTCGTTACTTGCAGGGGATAGTGGATTATTTTCTAGATTATAGATAAGGAGATGGAGTGATATTGGTAGGTTACACTGATTTTGATTGGGCAGGTTGTGCTTCTGATAGGAAGAGCACTTCAGGGTGTTGTTTTGGGTTGGGTTCGGTAGTTGTGTCGTGGTTCAGCCGGAAGCAACAGTTAGTTGGATTGCGTTCAGTGCAAGAAGCGTACATGGCAACCAGTTTGGCTAGTTGTGAGGCCATATGGCTTCGCAAGATGTTGTTTGGCTTATTTGGTCAAGTGTTGAGACCTTAAGTGATTTACTGTGATAATCAGAGTTGCATTAAACTCACAGAGATTCCAATATTTCATGACAGGTCAAAGCATATCAGGATCAAATATCATTTCATCAGAAACTATGTTCAGAAGGGAGCTGTGAAGCTTGAGTATATTCCCACAGAGGAGCATGTAGCGGACATATTCACCAAAGCCTTACCATGGAGCAAGCATGTCTACTTCAGAGATAAGATGGGTGTGGTGAGGAACACTTTCCTCGGTAAGAGGGAGTGTTAAAATTTGGGTACCAGAGGACATGTGGTTCCCTAAGGCTTTGATCTTTGCCCTAGGGAAAAGTGTCAAAATGTATTTAACTTTTTCTCCTAAAGTGACTTTATAAGTGGTAAAGTCAAATCCAATTTAAAAGTGACTTTGTAAGTGATAAAGTTACTAATTCTAATTTAAAGTGACTTTATTAAAGTCAATGTGAAATTAGAAAGTGAAAAAGTGACTATGGAAATAAAAGGCTAAGTGGGTCTTTATTTAAGTGGGGTGAATTAAAAATAGAAAGTGAGATTAAATGCACATTTAATCTCAACCCTAGATCTAAAGCTATCTCAACCATTGGATTTAGGGATTCCCCAACAGTCACTTAGGATTAGGTTAAAGGAGGAAAATAAGATAAAAGGTCATTCAATCTTTCATGAGCAGATTGTGAGAGAAGAGAAGGAGAGAAATGATATTTTCTAAGCAGTGAGTTGAAGGAGAGTAGAAACTTGGCACACATACCGAGGCAACATTCAAAAAATTGGTACAACAATCTGGCACACAGTTCAAGGCAGATTTGGGCAAGGTTTTCAAGGCAGTTTCCTTACAACAGCTTTGGCACACATTCCTAGGCAACCGTACAACATTCTGGCATAGATTTTGAGGTGAAGTTTTTGTTGTTTTTGTGGTACAATTTTCGAGGCAAACCATACAATTTGTTGTTGTCCCTATGCATGAAAATCGAGGTAGGATCCGTACAACATTTATTGCTATCCCACTGCACGCAAATCAATGAGGTCATACAACATCATTTATTGTTGTTCTGCACACAAATCGAGGACTCCATACAACAAAATTTTTGATGTGTTTCTGGGCGCAAAAATCAAGGAGTATGTACAACATATATTATTGTTCCTATTTTACTGTTGGCACAATTTCCGAGGCAATGGTTAAGCAAAAAAAACGAGATAAGTTGTATTTGTTTGGTTGCTGGAATTTTCTGTGTATTTCTGTTTCACTCTAAAAGAAAATTATCAGAAATAAATAAGAGCTCTCGAACTACTTTTCCTCCAGAGTTGTAGGGAGTTTTTCCAGGGTCATATTGACCAAAAATCGACGTGTTAATTTTCTGTGTGTCGCTGAAATATTTTATGTGTTTTATTTCTGCAATTTCCAGCACTTTGAAATTTCCAGAATTTGTGTTTTCAGAAATATTTATCGTTTCCAACATTTTGAATGTATGATTATGGGAATGGGAATTTAATTATATGGGAGTGATAAGGAGAAAATGATAACCGAGGTCTAAAATTTCTACTCAAAAAGAAATGAAGCAGTGACTTTGTTGAGCGTGGAACATGGAGAGTGGTTCTTCGTGCTTTTTCTTCGTGGAATGTGTGGAGCGGTTGTGAAGCTTGACCGTCTTGCATTATACCTTGACTTGGAATTGAAGGTGCCACCTATTTGGTGAAATTGAACGCTAAAACACTTGTAATATGCGAATTTTCAGATGTGAAGTGGTGAACCCAGATGAGGAAAAAAAAAGGGAAGCAGTGGGACAATATTACCCTCGACTTGAGCTTGGTATGCATGGTATACACAAGCTGAATTTTATGTGTGTTTACATCATTCTATCTGTCTTTTTTATACTAATGCTAATGTTTATAAAGCTACGCTATTTATAGAACTGCCATATACCATTATGATTAATTTTCTAGCCACTAATTGTTAAAAAAAAAGAGATGTGAAGGTTTTTATAAGAGGAATGTGCACTTCAGTGTTAAAAGGTAACGTTGCAAAAATTCAAAGAAGGTTATATTTCACTAGTCTGAATTAGTTTGTTGGCCAGCATTTCCTTTATCAACATTAGCACCATTGAGAAGCTGAAACCTCATTTCATAAACTTGAGTTGTTAAGAAAATGGCCAAAGTTGATGAAATATTGGAGTTTTTGAACACCTTGATACTCTCCATCGTCAATGACACGGTAAATGTCAGCAAAACCTTTCTCTCTAATATTCAAACCTGTTTATAAAATGCACTAGACAAGATTTAATTTTTTCAACTTGAGTCAGAGCTACAATGAGATGAATTACAACAGTGGAGTCATCATTCTGAACCTGTTTTTTTTCAGAACATTAAGAAAGACTCCCATCATCGGCAATAATATAAAGTTGAGCTCGATTCACATTTAATGCATAGTTCAAGAGCATATTTGCATGCAGATGCAGAAATCCAGCCTGCACTTCCCAAGCCCATCATCAAACCTTGGGAAGAGCTTGTCCATAAAAATCACATAACAGGTCTTGGATATGACAAGGAGGTGTCTTTTCATATTCAGACTATTCCAAGCCCATCCAGTTTCAAAGTGCTAGATTTCTTTATGATAGTTCACCTTCAAATATTCCAGATTTTTCCCCTCTTTCAAAATAGATTGTGAAATTCCAACACTGTGACCGATTTGTCCATATGAAATATCATTGTTTAGATCTTCACCCGTGCAAGAACTGTGGTCAACACATTCATTCTTCACACATATGCTTCAGAAACAAGCCTCCTGCAAGAACACAGATTCATCTTGGATGGATTTATTCTTGGCAACGGGCATCAACAACCAAAAATATGTTTCAATCATATGTCATAACCTATTCTAGAGTATTGAACAATCTTGCAGTTGAGTTTTCACCATCATCTCACCTTATATCTGATGGGGGGGGGAAAATGATGGTCATCTACAAGCTTCAAAGCCACATCAAGCGAGCCTAAGCCACAACCTGTCATTCCAGATTCAGATTTTTAGCCAGAGACACAACAATTCAAGCGAGCCTGAGCCACAACTTGCCATTCCAGATTCAGAGTTGTAGCCAGAGACACAGATACCCATGAGCATGTATTTGGTTGGTGGTCAACCTTAAACCATCTATGCGAGGTTGATATTCTTCCTCTTCAAATAATTCAGGACACTTCCTCTAGTAGAAGACTTCAGCTTCTTGCCAGTTTTGGTAGAGTTCCAGGAAATGCATTAATCATTCCAAAGTTGGTGGTCATCCTTAAACCATCGCAGGTTGTATACCTCCCTTCTTCTAGGTTGAAGGTCTCCCTCTTAAAAATATGAGGAGCACTTCCTCTAGTAGAATATATCAGCTTCTTTCTAGATTTGGAAGAGGTATGGGAACTACACTAAGCGTTCTAGTGTTGGTGGTCATCCTTAAACCACCTCTTTATGCCAAAATTTAAGAGAGCTCATTCAGCCTAGTGTTGCCATGCATACTTTGCAGATTTGTATTACAACTCTCTTCTTGGTCTCACACATACCCCTTCGAATTAGGGGGGGAATGTTGGACGCCTAATCCTGTATGGGTAGGTGTAGAAGGCGAATGGACATAGGAATTCCAAGAGACCTTGGAATGTGGAATCGAGGGGTCACCTAATGCACTATAAATGCATCATTTGTGAATAATAAATGCATCCACGCTTATCTTATCTTATCCACGTTTACCATGCAGTGTTTGAAATATTCAACAAGCTACAAGTCCGATCTTGGAGAAAAGAAGTCTAGGAGGTCAAGATAAGGTCATTAAGGGTCATCCTCGAGCTCCAAAATTCATAGAAAGGCAAGCAAATGTCAAAGTAAGGCTCAAAAGGAAGATTGTAGTTCACATGTGTGGTAGCAACAACTGCAGGGAGGCATAAAATATTGTAGAAGGAGGTTGAAGAAGTGCTGCTGAAAGAGATTTGACTGGGTTTGTATAGATTAAGGTTAGCACATCATCCAAAGAGGTTGGTCTTGGTATTGGAGGGTATTGGTCTCAGTCTTAAGGTAATGGAATTTGTCAATTGAAGAATCTATATGGAAGAGAAGAGATTTGCAGGTTTTCGTCTTGGGAGGAGAGGTTTTGGCCCTGACTTGAAGCCTATATTCTGTGTTCATGTTCTTCTTGTTTTTGTATTTATTTGATGATTCACACATATACTAATAAGGAACAAAGCTAATAATTAAAAATAGATCACAAGAAGTTATCAGGTAAAGAGAAATAATTATAATCATTGGCCAATAGATTCTCAACACACTATACATATCCCCTTTTCAAATGATCTAGTCACCCACAAGCCAATTACCCATTGGATGGTGAGGTACCCCCTGACACAAGACTAGTCTGTTTCACCAACCCACAAAGTTGTCACTTGGAACCATGTCAGGTATCCCCTGACAAATGGTGAAACCCTAGGCCCATTTATGATTTCCACATGTCATCACATGCTATTGAATGATAAAAAAACTTTCCCGATGTAATGAGGCACTGACTCAACCCACTAGCCAAGTAAACCTTGGATATATGGTCAGTTAACACCTGACTAGGTGAAAAATTAAGGCCTTGATGCTACAACATCAACAATCCCTATCACCGAGGGAGGCATTCTTAACCAATCCAATCCTGTCTCTGAACTATACAAACTTTGCCCTGGACAGAGGCTTTGTGAGAATGTCAACAACATGCATGTATGTAGAAATTTATTGGAGCTTCACTGCTCCCTTCTATACCATGTCACAAATGTAGTGGTAATTAAACTCAATGTGTTTCTACTTGTCATGAAAAACTAGATTTTCTGAAAGCTTCACACAATTTTTATTGTCACAATATATCACGGTTGGTTCCAACACCTGATCAAACAATCATGCGAGTAGCTTCCCAAACTAGAACAACAACCTGATGTGCTTTTTCTGTCATCATTATTTCCTTCCCAATTGGAATCTATGAATCCATGTAGCTGAACTTAACCATTTGAGACATATCTCAATCCATAACTAACTGTACTACGTAGATATTTCAATATATGATTTGCTGCAATCCAATGTTCATGCATCAGTTCCACGTAGAACTAACTCATAGTGTTCATTTCAAAACAAATATACGACTTAGTATTAATTAGATACATCAAGGATCTAATCAATCATCAATACATAGAGGTATCCACCAAATTTGACTCAGAATATCTCAACTTGTTCAGGTTCGTCATCGTGGGAGTGGCAATGGACTTGCAATCCAACATCCCAAATATTTGAAGGATCGTAATAACATACTTCCCTTGACCAAGGAAGATCTCACTCAACTTCTGCCACAATTTTAATCCCAAGTAATGTATCAGGCCTAAATCCTTCATCTCAAATTTATAATTCAAGTCCCTCTTACACATATCAGTGAGATTCTTTGCTCTTTTTAGAAACAAGTCATCAACATATAACAACAGGGTCAAAAGCTCACCTTTCACAACTTTGAAGTAAAGATCTGGCTTAAAATCATTATTGGAGAAACTAAGACTCATCAGGTATCCATCAATCTGAGAATACCATGCTCGAGGTGCTTGCTTTAGTTTATACAAAGCTTTATTCAGTATGAAAACATGAGTCTCCCTGTCATGTACCTAAAAACCTTGATTTTGTTTTATGTACACTTCTTCGTAAATCACTCCATTGAGGAAAGCAGTTTTCACATCCATCTGATGCAATTTCCAACTTGATATAGAAGCAATAGAAATAATCATTCTAATAGAATTGTACCTAGAAACTGTTTCAAATGTGTTTTCATAGTCCTCTCCCTCTTTCTGGGAGAACCATCTTGCCACGAATATCGCTTTGTACTTCTCTATGCTACCATCCACCACATGCTTGATCTTGTATATCCACTTGGAATGCACCATTACCTTCCCCTTAGGGCTCGACACAATTTCCCACACACCATTTTTCCTAATAGATTGGTATTCCTCTAACATTGCATCCTTCCAAACTTGTTGGCATATTTCCTCCTCATAGTTGGATGGATTATAATAAATGACGTGACTCATCAATGCTACATATCCTAAGTAGTTCTTAGGACATTTACTTTCCATGAAAGTGTCATGGGGAACTGCATGCGCTTTTGCATCTTTCAAAGTACTTGAAATCCATGCCGACCTCTTGTTGGATTATGAAACAATGACCCTAGGTGGGTCCACAAGTTCATTAGGCCCTTTTGGACCTTCATGATGATCTATAGGATATTTCATAGGTACAAAATCCTTGTACCTAAATCCTTGGGAACTTCATGCTCTTCATTATTATCAGTATCAATATGGTATTCTTTATATTTCTAGAAGGAAACATTCTCATCAAATGTAATGTCTTGATTGATCTCAACCTGCTGCTGTTCTATAACATAAATTCTGTAAGCATTTGATGTCTCACCATACCCAACAAACGTTCCATTATTTCTAGAAGGCTTCAACTTTGTTGTATTGTCTTGGGGAACATGAATGTAAACATGACAACCAAAGATCCTTAAATGCCAGACCTCTAGTTTCTCACATGTGAAGGCATCTTTAGGAGTCTTATTCTCCAAAATCTGGTGAGGACTTTTGTTTTGAACATAGATTGTTGTCTTGGATGCCTCTCCCCATAAGAACATGAAGAAGTCTTGATCATGAATCATTTCCTTAGTAGCTTCCATAATAGATATATTCTTCCTTTCAAAAATCCCATTCTGTTTAGAACTATAAGGGACTATCAACTCCATCTTAATCCCAGCTTCCTTACAGAAAGAAATGAGTTTCTTGGAGGTATACTGTCCTCCATTACCTGACCTCAAGACTTTAATATTCTTCCCGATAAAGTTCTCTATCTGGGCTTTGAATTCTTGAAACTCGTTCAAGACCTCATCCTTGGTCTTCAAGAAGTAAGTCCATGTCTTCCAGGCGAACTTATCAATGAAAGTCACATAATACAGAAAACCACCCAAGGATGACACTAAAATTGGTCCACATACATCTGAATGTATTAGATCCAAAATTCATTTGGACCCACTATCACTGCTTGGAAACGATCCTTTGACATTCTTGCCAAGTGCACATCCTTTGCAAACTCCTTCATGCTTTACTTGGAATTATGGAAGACTTGTAACCATCCCCCTCAATGCTGGAAAAGCCTTGTAGTGAATGTGACCAAATCTTCAGTGCCATAATTCAAATAGATCAGTGTTATGATGACCAATGCTTGATTTGATTGTCCTAGGAGTCTATACAAGCCCCCCTCTCGAATGTCAATCACTTTGGTAGAATCTATGCTAGATCCCTTCTTCCATACATGGACTTGTCCATCAACAAACACAACTCTATATCCTTTGTCTTCCAAGGAGGAGGTAGAAAGATTTTTTTTTTCCAGACTAGGTACATACAATGCATCATTTGTAAAAGTGTTACCCCTGATTCCAACTAGAAAGATGTTGAACCAACACATTTGACTGCATACTTGGCATTTTCACCAAGTTCCACCTTTTGTTTTGACTTCTTGTCCATCAATTATGTGAGACTATCATGGTTTCATATAATGTGTCTGGAGGCACCATTATCCAATAGCCAAATGTCATTATGATCTGCAATAGAGCCTGCAAGGGCAGAAAATAAGAAATAATTATCATCATCAGTATTGTCATTCCTTGAATTCTTCTTAACTTTATAATTGGTATTTGTAGTTGAATCATGTTTCCTTCGATTTCTCTTCTTCTTATCCTTTCCTTTAGGGAACTTGTCCTTATAGTAACCAAACCTATGACAACATAAACATTGAATCTTTGACATATCCTTCTTTCTTTGAGAGGGAGGAGGTCTTCTTCCTGCATTCCTTTTCTGAAACTTTCCAAATTTTCTTCTTCATATTCCATTCTTAGAAGGGGATGCACATGCTTGAGAATCACCATATTGAGTTTTATGAATCTCCCATTTCAATACTAGTCTAGATTCCTAATTACATGAGGTCCATAGCTGGTCAAAACTTGGATCTTCTGCGCTACCACAAATTCTAGATGCAAATGAATTCCATGAATCAGGTAGACCATTAAGAGATGCATACACAAGTTATGTTTCTTCAATTATTTATCCAATAACCTGAAGTTGGTTCCTCAATTAAGAGATCCTTGTGAAGTAGGAAGTCACCATATCATCTCTAGTCATTTTAACATCACAGAGTTGGTTCCTTAAGCTCATTTTTTGACCAATGTTGTTGATGGTATACAAACCTACTAGGGCATCATACATCTGGTTTGAAGTTTTCACTCTCGAAACATATGGAATCAAGTGATCTCCGATGGATTAAAAAAGAATCCTCTTAGCTATAATTTCACACTTCTTGTACCTTTATTTTCCTTCATTATCCTGTGGTTCAGTATCATTTCCTTTCACATAATCCATAACATTATTCTCTTACAGAATGAGATCAATCCTTGTCTTCTAAGCCTTCAAATTTGTAGCACCTTCCAACTTATTCTCTGCCTTAGTAGATGAACCCATGGTCAAAGACTTGGTCATAGATCAAATTGCAAAAGCAGGTGTCTTCAAGAGTTATCTCAATGCCATTTCCTTCACCAAATATTTGATACCATCTTGATTTTTAAAGTGCAATAAAGACTAGCACAATTTTCTGCTACAAATAATTGCTTACAATGATATATTTCGTACTTTAACAAATTCAAGATCATTAAGTAATAATACTTCAGAAAATTACAAACATTAATACAACAGAGCAGTAGAGATCACAGTAGAATAAGCGTATGCAAGAGACACACTATTTTTTACCTTGGGAAAAACCCAACAATATTTTCTTAGGAGAAATTGTCCAATTCAATAAATGTAGCATCTAAACATCATAATCAAACTTGGTCAAATTGACCAAACAAATCATATAGTTCAACCCTCGTTAAAAGAGAGAATTTTAGTCTTTAGTAACAACTTGTCAAATCTAGTAAAACAGGTCGAATTTATGCTCCTGCAACTTCTAGTCAACGTTGGTTAGACAAGCCGAATTTTGGCCTCTACAACTGCCTCAGGAATTTTGGTTAACTATCTCAGAATTTGGTCAACTGCCTCAGTCAAACTGCGGTCAAACAAACCAAAAATGTTCAGTCAACACAAGTTAAACAACTTAGAAAATCCCCAGTCAATGCTGGTCAAAGTAAGTCAAAATTTTGGTCAACTTCAATGGTCTTCTCTCTTTCTGTCTCCTACACACGTGTGGACACAAAACAAAAGAATAGATGATCCAAATTGCTTGCCAAATGTGAGAGATCAAATTTCAATATATAGAGGTAAAATTAGGAGGATTTTGACCAAGGGTCAAACCCATTCATATGGTGGGGCCAAATTTTTCTCCTGGAACCAACATGAACTCATGAAAATTATTTTTCTTTCTTTTGAATATTGATCGCAACTACAAAAATTTAACATTCCCTACACCAAAATGTCTTGTAACCTTAGAGGTATGAGCCTCTCTTATAAAATACAGTCAGAACTTTTAGGCGTGTGTAACTTATCTAACATATAGAGTAACCCATTTCAAAGATGGTAGTCAACTGTGTTGTCACCATTGTGCACATGCCTATGGCTTTGCAACTGATGAAACACCTCCTTGAAGTCCTCATCCTTTGTACATGCATCTTTATATGTATCATGGGTGAAATGCTCGATGTGCTTAATAATTCCCAAAGTTGTGATCTTTGATGTAGGTGGCCTTGAAAGCATGTCGTCGAACGCTGCCCTTCTTGTAGTTTATCACTAAATAAAAAAATTGTAAAATCCCACCCACTTGTAATGCCTTGTTTGTTGTAGCTTAATTTGGGCTTCTAGGTATTATCATGATTACTGATCTGTGTGGGTTACTATCTCCTTTCCCATCAGATACTGTTTCCACTTCTTTACAACTTTTATTAAACCATAGAGCTCCTTGTTGTAGGTAGGTAGTTAAGAACCACCCCATTTAGAATAGTAGCATACATGCCTTCCTACATCAAGATCGCTCCCATTGCATACCCACTCGCATATTTCTCCACTTTGAAGGGCTGCTGCAAGCTTCATAACACCAAAAATCGTATTTTAATGATATTCTTTAGCTCTTCAAAGGAAATTTGCTGACCATTTCTCCATTATAAACTCTTGCCACTTACTGTTATGGCATGGAATTTTGTTGCTACTACAAAAAATGAGGCTATGAATTTCATCAAGTACTGTGTTTCCCCAATGAAACTATTATCCTCAGAAAAATTAGTAGGCATGAACCACTTCATGATGGTCTCCATATTTGTAGGATATATCTTCATCTCTTTTGCACCTATCACATATCCTACATACACCAAACCGTTGTGAAAACTCACACTTCTTCAGTTTTTTCGACAACTATTGCATTTTTAATATCTCTAGAACTTGCATTAAATGTGAAATTTGCTCCTCCCAGGTAGCACTATATACCAATGTATCATCCAAATAAATTATAGCAAATGAATATATAAAAGAGTGCAATATACCATTCATTAATCTCATAAATGTGGTTGGTGCATTGCATAGACCAAATTACATTACTAACCACTCATACAAACCTTGCTTGGTTTTGAAGGTGGTATTCCAGGCATCTTCTTTTGTGACCCGAACCTAGGGACATCCTTAATTTAATTCCAATTTGATGAATTATTTTACTTACTACAATTAATCCAACATATCATCTATCCTGGACAGGGGTAAGTTATTCTTGAGCGTAATTTTGTTTAATGCTCTATAATCAATGCACATCTGCTAAGTCCCATCTTTCTTAGGAAAAATTATAGTGGGTGACCTAGATGGTGAGGTGCTTGGTTGAATGGCACCATGTTCCAGTAGCTGATGCAACTGCTTCTTCACCTCATTTCTCTCTTTAACAAACTACATGTACAACATAATGTTTGGAAACAAAGGGTTTGACAACAACTAGATCTCGTGCTCCACTCCCCTCTTGGTTGGTATCCCTTTAGGCTCTTGAAAAACACCCTTGTATGCATGTAGAAACTATTTCAGTTGATTTTTATCACCCTTAGTACACCTTTATAGGGATGAATTAGCTTCCATGGACTCTTCTATAGATTGGTTTTCTCTTTAAAACAAAAAAACATACTTCTTGTTAAAACTGATCAACTCTACTAGTCTGTTTGGAACTTATTAGCGAGATATTTCACTTGCCCTTGTGTGTGTTGTTGGTGAAGTATTTTCCATCCTTGATGATTCTATATTTATTGTCTCTCCACATGAAGATAAAATCTTGCATGTACATGTAAGGAATCCAAAATACAATGCCACATACATCTAGTGGAATTACATCCAATTCCACTTCATTAATAATGTCAACACTGATATAAAATTTGATACTACATTGTTTGGTTACCTTTATCTCTCCTTCCTTGTTGATCTGTCCCAATGGATATGGGCTAAGATGATCATGAGTCTCTGGTCCCAGTTTCTTCACTAGGTCTACTACTATGAGTTTTGCTTGTGATCCCGAGTTGAATAGAGCATCAATTTTTGTCTTCTTGACCTGTATCTTTATATGGAAGAGATTTATCATTTCGTTATTTTCATGTTGCCAAAGGATACTTAGATACACTCCCTTATGCACTGATGTAGAGAAAATATTATCATCCACATCTGAGTTTCTTTCCACTCGATTACTCGAATATATGGCCATGGTTAACTGATCTTGAACTAGGGTATTTCTTAGAATCCTTCTCTGGTTCTTCTTGATCTTCCAATTTTTCCTTTGATCTGACCTTTGCATCAAAACCTCCATCTTCGAATATCCCAAGCTTATTGGTCAGGGCTACCATGAGGAGGCTCACATTATGGTTTATTGATGACTTGTGCTTCTAACCACACAAATCTCTCCTAGGCGGGATCTTGAGGGTTATTAACAGATTTGTCGGTCATGTTTGGTTTTATGACTCTAGGTTTAACTAATCTAGACCCCTTTCAACTCCCCACAATATACCTCAGAAACCTAGCTCTGATACCAATATGATTTGTAAACTGCTGTTGATATTCCACTCGATAGCTTGTAATATATTTGAAATTTTGTAATCTACACCATAAGTGTTAATTTCTCATTAAAATTTTGGATTAATTAATTATTGTTTATTGTGTATGCATGAAAAATATAAATATGCATAAAATAGAGAAAAAAATATAATAATCCCTCACAAACTATAATAACACGAGATATGGCCCGAGAAATGCTTTAAGAAGAAAACCCAAGGAGAAGGTGAGGATCCTTTGCTCTCTCTTTCTTTAACAAGAAATGGATGCAAGTACAAAGGAATGAGACTTGTGGCCCATGGATTGCTACAACAGAAACCCTCTCTATTTTCTCTCTCTCTACCCACTCTTAGCTACTTTTCTCATATATGGAATAAAATACACTTTAATGGAATGAAACCCTTTCCCTCTTAGTAGCTTGGTTATAACACAACCTGATAGCCTACTAGTAGTTAAGTTTGAATCTTTCAACTATTAACGAGAATTAAAATATGGAATCTTCTAAAGTATTTTTCATCATAATAAAATGGCTAGACCCTTTTCCATGAATAATGGGGATTGACATGGCATCCTCTCGAATTACAATGGTTAATTTCAATAGGTAAAATTTTGAGAGGCATAACTTTATCATACAAGATTCGATTCAGGTGATTCTTGCATCCTTGGAAAAGTATCACCGTGTATATTATGAATTTTAGGTAAATAGTAAGGCCGAGACCACAACAAGTGGTAATTTAAGGCCTCAAAATGGATCCTAAGTTTTTTTCACTTGAAATTTTCCAAACTAAGATTGCTGGTAAAAATGGTATTGTGAGTTGATTCCTCCACTTTTTCCAGTATGAAAGCATCAAGATGGATGAAAAATAATATACTTATCCAATCCAAATCAATCGAGAGTTCAACAATAAATACCACCAACATTGGAGTGTCGAGAATTTGGAAGGGCAGTGTTTAATTCGAATTCTCTTCTTGATAATTATTTGTGAGCTTATTTCTTTTACTTATGTCTTCTCTTCTTAGCTTATTATGTCTTTCATCAATTCAATTAACAAAAACACAAGAGACACAAATTTAGGTTCTTCGAGCTAGGGCCAAAACCTCTCCCTCTTGGAGAGGAAAACCCACCAGAAATTCTTCTTATAAGCTTTCCGATGACATGTACCATAACCATGAGACATACCCTTGATCCTTGTATGCCTCCAAGACCTATTCACTATTTCTTCATTGACTCATTGGATTGATCCTTCTTCTTTGTAGCGCCTTGCGCCATTCTGCACCATCATGCACCTTTCTGCACCAGAAATATATAACTTAGTTTCGCAACTGAATGATCCTTCTTTCTTCTCAACTCTAGGAAATCTCATTTCATAGATCTCCCTCTCATACTTTGTTGTTATTATATTATGCCTCTATGGCTGCCTTTCCTTTCTGTAATATATCTATTCTTTATATTCTAAAACAGAGATACATTCAAGACAATTAGTTGACTCCTTTCCTTCGTTGTGCAATAGAAATCCGAGGTAGGATTCCTTGCTTTGTTGTGGTATCTATCATATCATATTCTTCAAATTCTGTCTTCTTATCCTCGCTTGATATTGCAATCCAAATAGATATATCCGAAACTATATATATATAAATATATATACTAACCACGTAATCCTTGACCAGAATTCTCAGTCATTATCCTTCGTAGTTCTTGAGGTTCTTATCCGCACTATTTCTATCAGATGTCTAAAGTTGATGCTCCAAATGAATTGTAGACCATCCTTATAAATACAGGATAGATCTTATTTTTGAGCCAACATGAGAGCCTACTTCTGAGCCGACTTGTGCAGGGGTATGGAGGCCGACTCGTTCATTGTACATAGGTTGACTTGAGAGGTCACTTCAACGCAGAACGTGAGGGACATTTGTGCCATGATTTCAAGGCTTGCATGACAAGGTCTTTGAGGCATACAAGTGTGACTTTAATATTCATAAATATGACTCTTAATTAGTACATTTATGACTAGTTTACAAATCCCTAAAAGACATCAAGAAGAAGTATTTTGACCTATAATTAAACCTTTCTCATGAAACCCATGAATCAAGCATACAAAAATTATATTTTATTATCTTTGTCTTATTTATTACATAAATACATAATTACATAGTCAATATGAAGACCAATCCTAGTTACACTTTCCAACATGGAGGAGTTCAATAATCATTACCACCGACATCATGTTGAGAATTTAATAGGGTAGTGTTTTATTCAATTTCTCTTTCATGATAATTACTTGTGAACTTGTTATGCTTCTTGACTTAGATTTTATCTTCGTTAACTTATTATGTCTTTCATCAAGTCAATTATCAAAAATCAAGAGACAAACTTTAGGCTCTTCAAGCCAGGGCCAAAACCTCTCCCTCTTGTAGAGGAAAACCCGAAAGTAATTCTTCTTATAGATCTTCAATTGATGAGTACCATGAACATGAAACATACCCTTGACATCAGTAAATCTCCAATACCCTTGTCACTATTCTTCTTGGATCCTTATGATGACCTTAATTTTCTGCATTGCACTACACTTGCACTAGGGAAGCTCAGTCTGTAGTCTAGAATCTATAAAAACTATGATTCTCCCTTGAATTCCTTCGATCTAGCCTCGGCCTCCTAGAGATACTATCTCAACCTTCTTTCTCCACCCTTGACATTCAAGACCAAGATTTTATTTCCTTGTTGTAATAGCCTTTCTTTGTACCACCGTCACCTTTGTTTCCTTCCTGATTTATTCTAGATACATGTTTTCCCAAAACAGAGGCATATACGACTCTCCTTTAGCCCAAGATTGAACTGTGGATACTCTTGTGGTAACCCTCCTTCATGCTGTATATACCCGTTGTCCCTTTTTCAGATATGTGAGATCTAGATGTAGGCTTAAGACCGAACTGTGTAGATCATATTTCCACGGAGACTTGTCTCCTTATTAGCCTCTTCTCCTTGCAGATTATCCTCTACTCCTCGCACTATACTTCACACTTCATTTCAGACTTTATCCGAATTAGGATGATGCTACAATGATGTTGCATCATACTTTATATATTGTGTCTTTCTTCTAGTTACTAGGCCGACATGAAGATAGGTGTGTAGGCCAACTTCTCCAAAGGGAATTTACATCATCCTTAAGCCGACTTCCAGGAGCATATTTGAAAAGGTCTTGGAGCATATACTTTACATCAATAATTTTTATTTTACAAGTGTAACATCACTTCATATACATGACTCTAAATTACATTTATGACAATATGAAAAACCCCTAAAAACATCAAGAAGAAGTCTTTGATCTATAATAAAAACTCCTTGCTCATGAAACCAATGAAGCAAGTTTTTACAAAATACATTTTATTATCTTTGTCTTCTTCATTTCATAAATTCATAATTACTAGTCATTATGAAGACCAAACCTAGTTACACTTTCCAATGCTCCCTCTTAACTAGGAAAGTATTCATAATGGTACAAGGAAACTCTCAATCTGAAGAATCTCATAAGAATAATTTTATTGGTAATCATACGTTATAATATCGTATTATCTAACATTTTCACAGTGCAAGGCCTTGACTAACAACTCCATCTCTCCATAAGACCAAGAGCTACAATGCTAATGAGACCAATGATTATAGACAACTTCATCATTGTCTCCAAGGTACATACTCCAACCAAGTGTTCACTGAGTATGAACTTAAAGGAATATTCTTATTGGGATAGGTAATCCTCAAAGAATATCCTTCCTTTCACAACTACTCTTATTAGAATTTCTTATCACATTCTCAAAGAGTATCAAATGTTATATGATTACCCAATCTGGAATTCTATCTTCTAGGTGAAGACCATAATGATGTGTCTATTTCTCCCTCTTAACTAGGAAGGACATACTCCACAGAGGAATAAAATTCTACAAAGAATGTGTTGGAAATATTGTCATTGATGGAAAAGAAGGCAGCAGATGCAGAGGCAGGCAAAGGACAGCAGCAGAAGACAACAGGTAATATTTACAGAGAGCAGTGGAGGCAGAGGTCGAGCATCAGAGGCAGCGAATACAGAGGAAGAGATGAAACAGTTGAGCAGTAGAGGCAGAGGCAGAGCAGCAGAGGGACAACGAAGGCAGAGGCAGAAAGGTAGAGGCAGAGGCAGAGCAGTAGAGGCAAAGCGAAGGCAGAGCAGTAGAGGCATAGCGAAGGCAGAGGCAGAGCCGTTATCAAACAAATTCCGAGAATCACTACCCCCGCTGGAAGATTCACTAAAGACTGAAGCGGAAAAGTACACATACATATATATATATATGCAGCACTTTATATAAGTATAGTGCCTTTTTTTTTCAAAGAGAAAAGCATATATATATATATGTGCAGTGCACTATATATGAAGTATCATAAGGTGGGACCCCCCCTACATAAAATTCCGAGAATCATTACCCAAGCTAGAGGATATATATAAACCTTATTCTGAGAATCATTACCCCAGCTGGAGGATATATTAAAGCGGAAGCATACTCTTCTACATATGCAGTGCCTTATTTATGTTGCGCCTTATACACAATGGTCCAAGGCATATATATATATATATATATATATATGGAGTGGTTTATACACAAAGGACCAGGACTACAATACAAAGTATATATATATATATGTAGTGCGAGATCTAAAGAACCAAAGGTTCTATCAAAGGAAAAGTACCATATGGTGGGACCCTTATCAATTGCATCGAAAAAGGTGACATCGAATCATATGAACAGAAAGTTGCGATTGCGATTGAAGCCCGGACTCGATGGGTCTATAAATCATGATTAATATATGTTTGAGTTCCGGCATAACAGTGTTACATCGCATCAGAGAAAAGTGTGGCAGTGAAGCATGACAATGGAAGTTGTGATTGCGATTGAAGTTCCAGACCCGATATGGTTTAAACAACGATTTATATATGTTTAAGTTCCGAAGATTTGATAGCTAGTGGGACCCTCACCCAATCGCATTGGAGCATCGGAGCATAAGTATATCGGAACATGCAACTGCAAATTGCGATTGCGATTGAGTTCCGGACCCGATGGGTGTATAAACTATGACTTGATAGGTTTGAGTTCCAGCCTAATTGCATCGGCACATTTAAATGAACAATGGTCAATCGCATTGGAAAGAAGTAGATCGTCGGATCACTATATTAAAAGATTGCGATTGCGATTGAGTTTCGGACCCGATGGGTATATGAACTATGATTCAAACATGTTTAAATTCCGGCATTAAAATAGGCCATCGCATCGGAAAGAAGCAGAACATCGGAGCACTATATTAAAAGATTGTGATTGCGATTAATCGCAATCGGAAGAACTCGAAAAGCAATTCATCGCATCGACGGAAATCAAAAGACCAAATCGCAGGAGTATTATGAATGTTGCAATTGCGATTGAAATACAGGAGTGGAATATAGCTAGCATGTGGGGTCCATCCAAAGATAAGACTAAGAACAGTTTTGCTCCAAGTTAATTAATCCAAAGTTAAAGAGGAAAGGAAAGCACCGCGACACATATATGTATATACAAAACAATACATACATATTTCCAATATGTGGACAGTAATGCATCACATCGGATGATAGAACAAGTTCAACAAGTGGGACAATAAGGGAACGAGTTAAAACATTTTATTATTTGTATAATGCAGAGAATTAATTAGCATGATATAAAAGCACAATTAGATATGTATGGCATATGGCCGTTACCCTGCGACAATGAACAAGGAAACAAACAGAGCCGAAAGGGACAAAGACACATTCAAAGAAAAGACAAATGCGCAACAAGCCAAGAGGTTGAATGAGTGAGCTAGAGTTTTCATTGTAATTGAATGTAAATGATTTTGATTTTTATTGTTTGTGATGCATTGGCAAGTCTTCGGAAGAGAACAAAATTCCCACTATAATATTAAAGTTTGTACCTAAAGTTATATTTTTCTGAGTGAGCTAAAAAGAAATGAGAAGGTAGAAAATCAAGAGGTATGACTATCCATTTCGAATTCCTAGAGGAAAACAAGCAGTCATCAAAAACTCTCTATAAGTAATATCACCTTGATATGCATAGGGGAGAGAGAGAGAGTAAAGATAGATAATGCAGAGTATAGAATATTGAGGTAGAAAAGATAAGGAAGAGAAGAGCATAAAGAGATTCTACAGAACAGAGCTAATATCTGAGGTAAATCAACAAACATTCTGTTTGATAAATTGAGGAAGTTGGAGCTTCCCTATCAATTTGAAGCTTGATAGCTGTCAGTTGTAGCTGACTGAGGTTGGAGCCTCCTGTAGGTTGGTGCCTGCAGAAAATTGAAGGGAGTTGGAGCTTCCTTGCAAGTTGTAGCTTGCAGAATTGAGGTTGGTGCCTCCTGTAGGTCGGTGCCTGCAGAAAAACAATGGTGAGAGTGAGTTGGAGCTTGCCTTTGCATAAAAACAATAATAAGATGTGGTTTTCTCCCTTTATGGGTTTCCACTTATATCTACTGTCTCTATCTGTGTTGTCTATGTGTTGAAATGATTTACCAAATCTGCTTAATGTTTGCTATTCTCATAATAAGTTTGATGTCACATTAATTTAATACTTGCTGCAACTTATTAAGACTGTTCATATACTAAGGTTGGTTATAAAAGTAAGCTGCAAATAAGCTGATGAAAAATTTAAAAAGCTCATGTATGTGCTAAACTGATTCACCCCCCCCCCTCTCAGTTTAACTAAGAATTCAACAATTGGTATCAGAGCAGGTTCCTTTGTGACAGTTTAACAACTGAAAGGAGATTCTTGGTTCTCAGGATGGCTAGTAAAGAAGGATGCTCAACCAATAAAGCCCCTTTCTTTACAGGTGAAAATTATGCCTTCTGGAAAATCAGGATGAGGACATACATAATGTCTCTAGGAATAGAAGTTTGGGGTGCTGTGGAATTAGGATATGCCCCAAAGGCAACTAACTCAAAAAAGGAAACCAAACAAGATTTTGTAGCTAACACAAAAGCCATGAATGCCATCTTAAATGGATTGTGTGAAGCAGAATTTATCAAAGTAATGCACAAAGGCATTGCCAAAGAGATGTGGGATACTCTAGAGAACATCCATGAGGGAGATAAAAAGGTAAAGATTGCCAAACTTCAAGTATATAGAGCCCAATTTAAAAATTTAAAAATGAATGATGATGAAGATGTTGGCAGCTTCTTCTTAAAAGTTGCAGAAATTGTAAACAATATGAAAGCTCTTGGAGAGAACATACCAAAAGGTATAATTGTGCAAAAGATTCTAAGATCTCTTCCATCCAAGTTTAATCCCAAGGTGTCTACAATAGAAGAAACAACTGATTAGGAGACCTTGACCATGAACCAACTACTTGGAAATCTAACAGCATATGAGATGAGACTCCCACAGAAGAAGCCAAGTATGAGGGAGGCAGCCTTTAAAACAGAAAAGAAGAAAGAAGAAGAGGAAGACATATGCTCTTGCTCGGATGAAGAAGAGGCAAAATTTGTCAAGAAATTGGATAGAGGCTCAGGTAAATACAGAGGTAAACTTCCTTTCAAATGCTTTAACTTTGGAAGAGTGGGACACTATGCTGCTAAGTGTCCTCACAAGAAAGTAAGGAATCAGGCTCAAGAAACAGAGAAAAATGCATCAAAAAACTGGCAGAAAGGAAATAAGTTCAGCAGAAAGTCCTTCTATGCTCAACAAGACAACAGTGCATCTGAAGACTCAGATGAACCTTCAAGTGAAGAAGGAACCTATGAATTTTTATTGATGGCCATAGAAGAACTTGAAGGTCTCCTGCTAGAAGATGAAGAAGAAGAAGGTGAAGTCGACCTTGAGGGGGAGCTAAGAAGTGCTCTGGAAGAGATTGATAGACTCAAGCTGAAATGCAGAAAAAAAGGACATTCTCCTCAAGTATGTACGAGAAGAACATAATTCAGAAGTCATTATGTAGCTAAAGATAGAGCTTGAAGAAGCCAAGAAGATAGAGGACATGTTACTTAAGCAAATCAAGGAGAAAACTCAGGAACAAGAGAATTTGGAAGAAGAAGTAGTATGTCTCAGGAAGAAATTAGAAAATTCTCAAAGGAAAGTGGCTATAAATTCTTCTCAAACAAAAAGCTCTAGTAAGTTGAATGAAATTCTGGTTGCTCAAAGATCTCCTATGATAAA
The DNA here is from genome assembly GCA_034641835.2 of Pinus albicaulis. NCBI lineage: Eukaryota > Viridiplantae > Streptophyta > Pinopsida > Pinales > Pinaceae > Pinus > Pinus albicaulis. The sequence goes on along the minus strand of CM076580.1, from coordinate 464,082,398 downwards.
AACTGGAATAGGCTATGAAGGAGAATCAAGTAAAAGCAAAGAAAAGGAAAACATAGAGATTATTTTTGTAAAAGCAAAGAAGGATGATGAAGCAGCTCAAATAATTCCTACAAAAGAAGAAACGTGTAAGGAGGGAGACAGAACCCAGAAAAATCCTCTAATAACAAAGAATGAAAGAAATACTCAAACAACAGAAAAAGATTCATATACCCCTGAGTATGTCAAATTTGGAATCCATCAAAGGAGATTCTTCCCTCCTATGAAAAATGCCACCTGTTATGTCTGCCACAAGTTGGGACACATTGGTGCATACTTTCATGCAAGGAGGAGTGATTCAAACCAGCAAAAGATGCAAACAGTGAAGAGACTGTCTCAAGCAAACAAATGGAGAAGACAACCTTACATCAGGTATGAAAATAATTTCTATGGTTACTGTTTTTATTGTAAGGAATTTGGCCATAAAATTATTGAATGTAGAAAGTATGGACAAAGATTGATGTTCAACACCTCAAGGAGGTTTATGAATCAAAGAAATTTTGTTCATACTCACAATTCTGCAAAAATTATGATCAAATGCTAGGTATGCAATCAAGTTGGACATATGCCTTCCAAATGTCCTCTGAAAGAATGTGATTCATCATCTCACAAAAGATACCAAACAAAAGGATGCTTCCAGTGGAAAAAGAAGGTGAATAAGTGTGACCTGGCTCTAACTGCTCAAGATCTGAAAAGCCAATGGTATCTGGACAGTGGCTGCTCAAAACATATGACTGGAGACAGGAGAAAATTTATAACTTTTGATGAAAATAAAACTGGTAATGTTACTTTTGGCAATGATAAATTAGGAAAAATCAAGGGAAAGGGCTAAGTCAGCTTAGATAATGGCAGAGGTAAGGCCCAAGATGTACCATTTGTAGATGGGCTGAAAGCAAATTTGCTGAGTGTCAGTCAAATGTGTGATAAAGGCTACGAAGTTCTTTTCAGAGCATAAGACTGTGAAGTCAAATCAAGCACCACAAGTAAGACTCTGCTCAAAGGTTTTCGAACAGAGAGAAATGTTTACATCGTGAAAGAGGAATATGAAGCATGCCATCTTAGAAAACTTGAGGAGTCATGGTTATGGCATAGGATATTGGGACATCTCAGCTTCGATCATATCATCAAACTGAGCAAGAAGAAAGCGGTCAAAGATATGCCAGAAATAAAAAGGCCTTCTAATACCATATGCAAATCTTGTCAATTGGGCAAACAGACCCGCACATCCTTTAAGGCCAAAGATGAGTTATCAACAAGAAGACCACTCCAGCTTGTGCACATGGACCTGTGTGGACCTGCAAGAACTAAAACACCAAGTGGAGAATCCTACTTCATGTTGATAATAGATGATTTCTCCAGAATGACATGGGTTGCATTTCTCAAGAATAAATCGGAAGCTCTGGACAAATTCAAAATATTCAAAGCATTAGCAGAAAATCAGACAGGATGCAAGCTAAAATGCATCAGATCGGACAGAGGAGGTGAATTCACAGATTATGACTTTGCAGATCTATGCAATGAATATGGCCTAAAACAACAATTTACTATTGCAGGGACACCTCAGCAGAATGGAGTAGCAGAGAGACAAAACAGATCTGTACAGAAAATTGCCAGAGCCATGATGCAAGAGAGTAATATTCCTCAAACCTTCTGTGCAGAAGCCGTACACACAGCCGTGCATATCCTTAACAAAGCTCACTTAAGGCCAAGCAGTGACAAGACTCCCTATGAACTATGGCATGGGAAACCAGCTTCAATCAAACATTTTAGAATCTTTGGAAGCAAGTGTTACATAAAGAATAATGATGAAAATATTTGGAAATTTGATGCAAGAGCAGATGAAGGGATTTTTCTAGGATATGTGTTGAGCCCTAGAATTGCCTTCTCTTTTACAAACCTTTACTTCATTTCATCATTCTTTTATCACTTCATAAGCCTAAAATCAATGAAGAATGATTAGGATTGCTTAAAGGTTACATGCAATTGATTAACATATTGTATTTTCATGATTTTTTCTATTTTAACAATTTTCTGCAAAATAGCTACAGAATACAGGCATTCCGTAGCTGATCCCGCATTCCGCAGCTGTTTTACAGTTTGAGTGGGTTATAGGTGTTGTCTCAAAGGAAGGCGCATATGGGCAAATTTCATACTTCATCCACATCATTCCTTGCTCCCTACAAAGTCTGAGCACAATTCTACATGTGGTTATGCACGTGGGAAACCAAAACCAAGAGGTAGAGTTCTACCGGGACACAAACTCTACAGCTGTCTGCAGCAAAGTACGCAACCTCCAATAAGAGTTTTAATTCGATTAGAAGTGGGAAAGACACTTATCCCTATTTTTCTCATATAGTAGTTATGTAATTTCATTATAAAAATAACTCGAGAGACCAAGATGCGGTTAGTTGGTGGCTGTTTGGTTGTTAAGCTGTCTAAGACTGTAATACGCTGTTTTTGAATATTTTCTCCTTTAATGAAAGAAGCATCATTCTGCTACATGAGCTGAGTCGATCTTGAGCTAGATTTCGTGTGCTACTCTGGTGGTGGAGGGCCTCTACCTCCTGAGCAGCTCTGTTTTTATAATTTAGATAAGTATTTTAGCTCTGTTTTCACAGTTTAGATAAGTATTTACTTTCAGTCTTATGTTTATGTTTCAATTGCATTGAGTTATACAACCAGAATTGTTCTAATAAACATTTCCAACATATTATTCATGATGAACAAGATGGACTGTGTAATTTCATAGAGTAATGGCATGTCAATTTCAATAGAATACTCCGGAGGTAGAATGCATGTGGTTCAACTTTGTCCTTTCTTTTCAAGTATGATAATGGCTCTTTAGTTTAATACTGTTCATTGTAGATTAATAGCATCTTAGTTTAGTTTTAACTCATTGCTTTAACACTTCAAGTTTAGTTGTTGTCCATTGTAGCTTACTTTGTCTTAGTTGATAAATTCAATCTCACAGGCTTAATTATTTATAAAACTTCTTTTGTTCAAAATTCATACTCATACACAATTATCTGGACAAAAGATAGTATTATTATAAGGTCTCGAGTATTTTGCAGCTTCTTTATCATTTCACAAACAAGCCTCTTTCTCAAAGACTATTTTTGAAAGGAAATCTATAACTTTTGAGAAAGGTTTAATGGTGTTAAATTGAGTTGCAAAACAGAAGTAGAAACTAGTTTAGAGTAGAAACTTTACCTTGTTACAAATATTCTTTTCCACATATTTTCCAATAAATCTTTATTCATGGATAAAGATGTTGAACATTGTAAGTTATCTGTTTGATTAGTGATTTAGGAGAAAACTTCATTTACACTTAGCTTGTTCATTTCTCAGGTTCATTTCAATTTCATGTTGTGAGTTTACAATAGAGTCATTATCAAGCTTTGTATTTGTTGGTTGCTAGTCATAGTTAGAATCAGTTTTGTTTCAGCATTTGCATTTGTTTACCATCATAGTTTAGGCTTCACTCTGTTTTGACCAATAGTTTCCCTTCATTTAGCACTTAGTTCTTTTCCTTTTCAAAATAAAACCATAAAACCAAAAACATTAGAAAACACTAAACACAACGTAGTGGGAAATAGATACCTAGGCACATATAGTGCACCACACTTCAGCAGTTTACTGACCCTGGTTGACAATTAATGAACTCAATTTAGGAGACTAGGTTGAGACCAAACAATATGCTTCCAAAATTAAAGGGTACAGGTGCTACAACAAGACTCTTCGAAAAATAGTAGAAAGTATTGATGTGAGATTTGATGAAGAACTTCCAAAAAATACAAGAGATACAGACTACTGCAGTCCATCAGACAACCATGAAGAAGAAAACCAAAATGATGATGAAACAAGCAAGACAACAGAAGATGCAGAGTCGAGCTCTAAAGTCCCTTGTAGATACACTCAGAAGAACCATCCTGAATATCAGATCATAGGAGACAAGAGAAAAGGGGTCCAGACAAGAAGGCAACTCACTGAACAGACAAAAGAGGTATACATAGCCATGTTATCACAAATAGAGCCAAAGAAGTTTGAAGAAGCCAGCAAGGATAAGTATTGGGTAAATGCTATGAATGAAGAATTGGACCAAATTGAGAAGAACAATACCTGGGAACTAGTTCCTAGACCCACTGGGAAAAATGTCATAGGCTCAAAATGGGTATTCAAAAATAAAATGAATGAGGAAGGACAGGTAATCGGGAATAAAGCCAGACTTGTCTGCAAAGGATATTCACAAATCGAAGGACTTGATTTCGATGAAACATTTTCCCCTGTAGCCAGAATGGAAGCCATCAGAATGTTTCTAGACTTTGCATGCTATCAAGACTTCAAGGTATATCAAATGAATGTAAAATCTTCTTTTCTAAATGGATATCTAGAAGAAGAAGTCTACATGGAACAACCGGAAGGTTTCTCTTTAACATACAAAGAAGACTATGTGTGCAGACTGAAGAAGGCTCTATATGGACTGAAACAGGATCCTCGTGCTTGGTACTCAAGACTGGATAAATATTTGCAAAAACAAGGCTTTAAGAGAGGTGGAGTAGACAACAACTACATGGCAAAAGCTCATGAAAATGAACTCCTCGATTGTTGTAGTATATGTTGATATAATATGTTAGCAAGCAACAGATGAACTAGCAAAGGGTTTGCCTTATAGATGAAATTAAGAGGCTTAGAGGTTCAGTGAATGGATAACTCAAGCTTTCTTACTAGACCAAATTCAGCAAAAGAACACAGGCACATTCATCTCACAGGAAAAATACTTAAAATAAATGTTGAAAAAGTTCAAAATGGAGGACTGCAAACCTGTGTCAACTCCCATGATCACGGGATGCAAGCTGTGTGCTGATGATGGATCTGCTGATATATATCAAAAACTCTATAGATCCATGATAGGAAGTCTGTTGTATTTGACAGCATCAAGACCAGACATCATGCTAACAGTAGGACTAGTGGCTAGATATCAAGCAACACCTAAACAAAACCACCTTCTAGCAGTCAAAAGAATATTTAGATATCTACAAGGAACAACTCAGTATGGACTTTGGTATCCTAAAGAAAAAAGCTTCACTTTGACAGCATACACAGATGCAGATTGGGCCAACTATGTGGATGATAGGAAAAGCACAAGTGGAGGTGAATTCCATTTAGGAGAAAGTCTGGTGGCATGGTTAAGCAAGAAACAAACATCTATCTCTCTGTCTACAGCAGAAGCAGAATATATAGCAGCAGCAACATGTTGTACACAAGTCATGTGGATGAAGCAAACCCTCCAAGACATGAAGGTAAGCATTGATGAACCTATCTCAATCAAATGTGATAATACAAGTGCTATAAGTATATCTAAAAATCCTATGCTTCACTCAAAAACTAAACATATCCCAATCAAGTATCATTTTCTCCGAGAACAAGTGGCTCATAAGATAGTAAAACTGGAGTATGTACCAACAAAAGAATAGACAGTAGATATATTTACCAAACCGCTTGCTAGAGAACCATTTGAATATTTGAGAAATAGACTAGGGGTAGTATCTGTAGATGCTACTCTCTGATATGAAGAGAGAGCACAGTTTCAGGGGGAGAACAGAAATGAAAATATCATTCGAGGGGGAGATCAGGCAGCAAAGGAAGCATGAAATAGGTCCTCAGGATCAAATAATTAAAGGACAAAATCTACACTACGAGATGTGCAACCCCTTGCCATTGATGTCAAAGGGGGAGGAAGAGCAAGCAAAAGGAGAAAGGATCCTAAAAGGAAAACAGATAAAGTGTATTGCCACAAAGAAAGTGTATTTCCATCAATGCCAAAGGAGGAGACTGTTGGAAATATTGTCATTGATGGCAAAGAAGGCAGCAGATGCAGAGACAGGCGAAGGACAACAACAAAAGACAACAGGTAATATTTACAGAGAGCAGGTAATATTTACAGAGAGCAGTGGAGGCAGAGGTCAAGCAGCAGAGGCAGCGAATACAAAGGAAGAGATGAAACAGTTGAGCAGTAGAGGTAGAGGCAGAGCAGCAGAGGCACATCGAAGGTAGAGGCAGAAAGGCAGAGGCAACAGATGAAAAGGTCGAGCAACAGAGGCACAACGAAGGCAGAGGTAGAAAGGCAGAGGAAGAGGCAGAGCAGCAGAGGCAGAAAGGCAGAGGCATCAAATGAAAAGGTCGAGCAGCAGAGGCACAACGAAGGCAGAGGCAGAGGCAGAGCCGGTAACAAACAAATTCCAAGAATCACTACCCCCGCTGGAAGATTCACTAAAGACTGAAGCAGAAAAGTACACACACACACACACATATATATATATATATATATATATATATATATATATATATATATATATATATATATATATATATATATATATATATATATATATATATATATATATATATATATATATATATATGCAACACTTTATATAAGTATAGTGCCTTTTTTTTTTCAAAGAGAAAAGAATATATATATGTGTGCAGCGCACTATATACGAAGTATCATAAGGTGGGACCCCCCCTACATAAAATTCCGAGAATAGTTACCCAAGCTGGAGGATATATATAAACCTTATTCCAAGAATCATTACCCCAGCTGGAGGATACATTAAAGCGGAAGCAGACTCCTCTATATATGCAGCGCCTTATTTATGTTGCGCCTTATACACAACGGTCCAAGGCATATATATATATATATATATATATATATTTATTTATATATATTTATATTTATATGGAGTGGTTTATACACAAAGGACCAGGACTACAATACAAAGTATATATATATACATCTATATGTAGCGAGATCTAAAGAACCAAAGGTTCTATCAAAGGCAAAGTATCATATGGTGGGACCCTTATCAATCGCATCGAAAAAGGTGACAGCGGATCATATGAACAGAAAGTTGCGATTGCGATTGAAGCCTAGACCCGATGGGTCTATAAATCATGATTAATATATGTTTGAGTTCCGGCATAACATTGTTACATCGCATCGGAGAAAAGTGTGGCAGTGAAGCATGACAATAGAAGTTGCGATTGCGATTGAAGTTCCGGACCTGATATGGTTTAAACAACGATTTATATATGTTTAAGTTCCGGAGATTTGATAGCTAGTGGGACCCTCACCCAATCGCATCGGAGCATAAGTATATCGGAACATGCAACTGAAAATTGAAATTGCGATTGAGTTCTGGACCCGATGGGCATATAAACTGTGACTTGATAGGTTTGAGTTCCGGCCTAATCGCATCGGCACATTTAAATGAACAGTGGTCAATCGCATCGGAAAGAAGCAGATCGTCAGAGCACTATATTAAAATATTGCAATTGCGATTGAGTTTCAGACCCGATGGGTATATGAACTATGATTCAAACATGTTTAAATTTCGGCATTAAAATAGGCCATCACATCGGAAAGAAGCAGAACGTCGGAGCACTATATTAAAAGATTGCGATTGCGATTAATCGCAATCAGAAGAACTCGAAAAGCGATTCATCGCATCGGCGGAAATCAAAAGACCAAATCGTAGGAGTATTATGAATGTTGCGATTGCGATTGAAATACAGGAGTGGAATATAGCAGGCATGTGGGGTCCATCCAAAGATAAGACTAAGAACAATTTTTCTCCAGGTTAATTAATCCAAAGTTAAAGAGGAAAGGAAAGCACCGCGACACATATATGTATATACAAAAAAATACATACATATTTCCAATATGTGGACAGTAATGCATCACATCGGATGACAGAATAACTTCAGCAAGTGGGACAATAAGGGAACAAGTTAAAACATTTTATTATTTGTATAATGCCGAGAATCAATTAGCATGATATAAAAAGCACAGTTACATATGTATGGCATATGGCCATTACCCTGCGACAATGAACAAGGAAACAAATAGAGCCGAAAGGGACAAAGACACAGTCAAAGAAAAGACAAATGTGCAGCAAGCCAAGAGGCTGAATGAGTGAGCTGGAGTTTTCATTGTAATTGAATGTAAATGATTTTGATTTTTATTGTTTGTGATGCATTGGCAAGTCTCCGGAACATAACAAAATTCCCACTGTAATATTAAAGTTAGTACCTACATTTATATTTTTCTGAGTGAGCTAAAAAGAAATGAGAAGGTAGAAAATCAAGAGGTATGACTATCCATTTCGAATTCCTAGAGGAAAACAAACAGTCATCAGGAAATCTCTATAAGTAATATCACCTTGATATGCATAGGGGAGAGAGAGAGAGTAAAGATAGAGAATGCATAGTATAGAAGATTGAGGCGGAAAAGATAAGGAAGAGAAGAGCATAAAGAGATGCTACAGAACAGAGCTGATATCTGAGGTAAATCAGCAAACATTTCGTTTGATAAATTGAGGAAGTTGGAGCTTCCCTATCAAGTTGAAGCTTGATAGTTGTCAGTTGTAGCTGACTGAGGTTGGAGCTTCCTGTAGGTTGGTGCCTGCAGAAAATTGAAGGAAGTTGGAGCTTCCTTGGAAGTTGTAGCTTGCAGAATTGAGGTTGGTGCCTCCTGTAGGTCGGTGCCTGCAGAAAAAAAAATAGTGGTGAGAGGGAGTTGGAGCTTGCCTTTGGATCACAACAATAATAAGATGTGGTTTTCTCCCTTTATGGGTTTCCACTTATATCTGCTGTCTCTATCTATGTTGTCTATGTGCTGAAATGATTTACCAAATCTGCTTAATGTTTGTTGTTCTCATAATAAGTTTGATTTCACATTAATTTAATACTTGCTACGACTTATTAAGACTGTTCATATACTAAGGTTGGTTATAAAAGTAAGCTGCAAATAAGCTGATGAAAAATTTAAAAAGCTCATGTGCTAAAGAATCGATCTACCCCCCCCCCCCCCCCCCCCCCTCTCAGTTTAACTAAGAATTCAACAGAATGTACCTAAGATTTCTTTTTGGCTGAGTAATTACAGAGTTTCTTCCAAGTAAGAAACTTATTACCAGGCTCCCTCTTAATTAGGGACATGTTGTAGCAATGATTAAAACATCCAATTGCTCATGAAGAACTCCTTCCAATGACGTCATGAATTGAGGAGCGTTTTACTCTTCATAGGGCGCAAATCATATATCACTTTCATCCAAGACCCATGTTTTCTATCAGAAAGTGGTCTATCAGTTTTTTCATCTGATCTAGCTTTATGCCATGTTTCTTTTTTTTGAACCATACTTCTCCCAAGGATTTTCCATCCTTCCATATGGTTATCATATTTGTGGAAGTCAAATAATTTCCTTTGGTAACCCTGCATAAGCTTATCATATATTTATTAATTATAAATATGAAATTTTAATTCAAAAATTACCTTAGTGATGATCTTTCACCATGACATCTTCTTGTAGTCATTGACATCCTTTATTTACAGATTGATACATCTCCTAAAAATATGTATTATCAAGGGTCTCCATATTTTCCAAACCTCTATCAGAGTCTACATATCTTACCAAGAGATTTCATATTCAAGTCTTCTTGGCTTCTTGACGATAACTGCCTCTTATCATAGTTTCATTTCACGATCTCTTCCTTTCTTTTACCACACAAATTTATTTCATTCCCATGAACTTCCAGTATGAAACTCCTCGTTCGTATAAAACCACCTCATATTCCATATGAGGGCATATTAAGTTGATTTCCTATGTTCTTTATCATGCATTTTGGCAACCTGTTCATTGGAAGTGTTTATGCCTTTTATTTTGATCATACTTCTAAATATAGAAGTATACTACCCGCAACCACATGACATGACTTCATAGAATCCATTGTCAACATATATATACATGTACCTTATTTTTTTTCTTTTGAGTCAGCTTGCAACATATTTCCTGGGAGTGAAGAGATTCATTCCCTTAACTTGATTTATCAGTGTTTCATCATATCTAATCCCAAAATTCTGCAAGTTAGAATTCTCGATGAAACCTTTTTATTACTTTATAATTAGTAAATCCAAAGAGGATTCCATTAGAAAATGTCAACATCTATTTCCATATTGATTATTGAATGATGGCCCCTGATCTTGATGACTTCATTCTATGAATGTTGTTTTTCAGTGAGGTTCCCAGGAGTCACTTTTATCTCATAGCATAGATGTCACATAAATGTTTTTAGACATCCTCTCATGACAAGTAATCCTACTTTAATGCTTCCATCATGATGCCAATTATAAAGTGATGTATCTATACAATGCTTCCTACCATAATATTTTATAACTAAGAGATACCTCTTAAAGAGGAAGACGATCTCAATAATAGAGATTTTTCACTTCTTATTTCTTAGGTTTCTTTGAATCTGCTTCTTTCATTTCTACGACGACATGGGATTCTTCCTTTTTCCTCTTATTCTCATTATATTTGGGACAATCATTCTTATAGTGCCCAAGTTCATTATATCCATTGCATCATATTTTACCCAAGTTTCTTATTTTATTTTGAGGACCAAACTCATCAAATCCTCCCTTTCTTCTTGATATGATAACATAGGTTTGATTTTCTTCATTTCATCCTATATCTATTTTAGCTTTTAACCTCGTCTCTTTTATCTTGCATAGAGACCATAGATCCTGGAATGATGTTGTTGAATCTTTCTACCATTAGATACTTGAAGTGAAGATTTCCCATTCCTCTAGTAGAGCATTCAATATCATTGTAGTCATTTCTCTACTAGACATTACTTCTCTCAATTCCTACAGTTGATCTTGTACTTCATAAATTATTAATTTATTCATTCTCTTGAAATATTCAACATGTATAGTTCTTATCTCAGAGATATTACTTCCCCTGCAGTATCCATCGAGAAAAACTCCACCAGTTTGTCATATATTTCTTTTGAAGATTGTAGTTTTGATACATAGGGGATGAGAGAGTCCTTTATGGATTCTATAAGAATCATCTGGGATCTTATGTCTCCCTTCATGTATTTGGAATGAGCTTGAGTATATTATTTTGAAGGTCCAGTTGGTGAACTTTTGATATAGTACATGAATTCATTATCAATAGGATTTAGATTTGTCCTTTTCTTCTATGCAAGAAAGTTTGAATCCCAACCATTTTTTTGCTTTCTTAGAAAAAATAAATTTTGACAGATTTAGATGAAGTCATAAATATTCTTACTTGAATAGGTGCTTTTCTTATACAACTGACTTCCTTGTTGATGATGATGAAGATAACATCAAGAGATCCCTATTAGATTAACTTATTCAATAGTGGTGAATGAGAGCTAGATCGCCTTGAATCCTTGATGATGATGATGATCAAGGATGTCTTTATGATGACTTCAACAATGTTGATTTGATTTCAACACCAAATAGTTGTTGATGGCTTCTGTGTCCTTGTCCTTGATCTTCTTGAGATGACTTTCCAATTTTTGCTAACTGCCTCTTTTGAATGAATGAAGATCATATTAGATCTGAATATTGATTCTTCAATCTAGATTTATGACTTTTACTTTGATGCTTTCTAGAAAAATTGATCCTTTATTTCTTGATACTTGTGTGTATTCTTGCCAAAATATCCCTTTCTTGACTTCACCACCTTAGCTCTAAAACCATGTTGAGAATTTAGTAGGGCAATGTTTAATTCAATTTCTCTTTCATGATAATTACTTGTGAACTTGTTATGCTTCTTGAATTAGATCTAATATTCGTTAACTTATAATGTCTTTCATCAAGTCAATTATCAAAACACAAGAGACAGAAATTTTAGGCTCTTCAAGCCAGAGCCAAAACCTCTCCCTCTTGGAGAAGAAAACTCAAAATTAATTCTTCTTATAGATCTTCAATTGATGAGTACTGTTACCATGACACAAACCCTTGACATCTATATATCTCCAAGACCCTTGTCACTATTCTTCTTAGCTCCTTATGATGACATTATTTTTCTGCACTGCACTGCACTTGCACTAGGGAAGCTCGGTCCCTAGTCTAGCATCTCTAAACACTAAGCTTCTCCTTATATTTCTTCGATCTAGCCTCGACCCCCTAGAGATACTATCTTAACCTTCTTTCTGCACCCTTGATGCTCAAGACCGTGATTTTCTTTCCTTACTATAATAGCCCTTCTTTGTACCACAATGACCTTTATTTCCTTTCTGATCTATGCTAGATACATGCTGTCCCAAAACAGAGGTATATATGAATCTCCTTTAGCCCAAGATCAAACTGTGGATACACTTGTGGTAACCCTCCTTCACGTTGTGTATACCCTCAGTCCCTTTATGAGATATGCGATATATAGAAGCAGCCTTAAGACCGAACTATGTAGATCATATTTCCACACAGACTTGTCTCCTTATTAGCCTCTTCCCCTTGAAGATTATCCTCTACTCCTTGCATTGTACTTCACACTTCATTTCAGACTTGTTCTGAATTAGGATGATGCTACAATGAGGTCACATCATACTTTATATATAGTGGTTGTCTTCTATCTATTAGGCTGACATGAAGATAGGTGTGTAGGCCGACTTCTTCAAGGGGAATTTACATCATCCTTAAGCTGATTTGCAAGAGCATATTTGACAAGGTCTTGGAGCATATAATTTACATCAATAATTTGTCTTTTACAAGTGTAACATCACTTCATATACATGACTCTAAATTACATTTATGACAAGATGAGAAACCCCTAAAGACATCAAGAAGAATTCTTTGACCTATAATAAAAACTCCTTGCTCATGAAACCCATGAAGTAAGTATTTACAAAATACATTTTATTATCTTTGTATTCTTCATTACATAAATTCATAATTACTAGTCACTATGAAGACCGAACCTAGTTACACTTTTAAACACATCAAGGTGCATAAAGAGCTTGGTTTTATTGATTAAATTTCATTCCATTACCCTCATACATGATAGAAGTCAATAAAAAAATTGCAATCCTAAAATTCTAAAAAATGTTAAGTTTTGTATCAAATCTTTCGGTGAAAATGACATTGGATAAATTTGTGTCGACACGTTTCGAACCAGCCAGTGTGGTTCATCATCAGGACAAGATGGAAAATCTGATCTAGGACTCAACTTAAATAGATAAAGAAGCTCCAAATAGCCGTTGTACAATAACGGCTAGTTTGACCAATAACGGCTCCAAATGTTAAGTTTGTTGAACTTTGAGTGGTATATGAAATTTCAATTTCTCCATATGAAGTTTGATAAGGTTGAAACCACTCTCAAACATCCTGAAACACTTAATGGTAATATTAAAAAATTAAGTAAAAGAATAACAACGAAAGATAAAGGAAATGCCAATTTTTACTTATTAACATTACCATTGATTGCCAACATTGCTAGGATTTAGGATTTATTTATTTATTTGGGTTTAGGAGCTAGGATTTTACGGTGTGATAGGTTCAAGATAGGATTGGTTTCTTGGACCATTTTGTATTAGTTTGGTACCAAATTGGTCCACCAATTTAGTTTGGCGTCCAATTTGACCCTTGTCCCTATCTATCTAGTTGGTTTGATCGATTCATATTCAGACTATACTAGTTTCTAAAACCATGTTATTTTTAGGTATGTTACGTTTAGTGAGGTTCTCCTAGCAACTCTGTGCATTTTCTATTTTTCCTATTTTTTAGGAGGTTGCTATTTTTGACATGTTTATTTTTAGTTAGGTGACATGTGGTAGCTGTAATGATGACACATGGTAGTTTTTGGTGATTACTTGTGGAAAGTTATAGGGGGGAGTGACACATGGCATGCATGCAAGGTGACGTGGCAATTCCCAAGTGTGACAAGTGGAAATATTGATACACATGTGTGGATTAGTGCACATGGATAAGACTAGAAGTGTCTTGGAGTTAGTTGGAGTGGTTTCTTGAGTTTACTAAAGACCACTAAGACACATGGGTTAATTTAAGAATGTGTTGGCACCTTCTGGGAGTTAAATACATCACATGCATGCATTGATGAGTTATCTAGGTAACTAGTTTGAGTTAACTAGATGGATACATTAGTGAACTAGGATGCCTTGTTAGTTGTTTGAAGAAAGGACACTTCACATTAGTTTGTCATCAGTTAGACTTAGAGTATATTCACTTAAAAAGTACATGCCTTTTTCTCTTTATTTGTTCATCAGTTGAGTTTAAAGCATCTGCACTTAGCCCAATCACATGGCCACATCAACCTAGTTCACCCTTCGTTCCAATAATTTGCATCTCTAGTGCATCTAAGCACATGGGAGAGGAAGACTTCAATACATGGAGAATCCACTCAACTCATTCAATGAGTAATCATGAATATTATCCGCTCAAACTAATCAATGTGCATGGGTTAGAGGAGGGGGCTTGCATGGATAATTCAACCTCATTGATCATGAAAAGGATGAGGTCATTTATGGATTGGGGGTGGGATTTTCTTCTTTATCAACAACAACATATCTCTCTCATTCTATTATATTCTCTTATAGATTCTATACTTTGTGTAGTGATCATCATTGGACTAGTTGTGTATTTTGTCTCTATAGTGTGATCAACCTTTTGGCTAATGTGGAATAAAACTTGAATATGCTTGTTTTTGGATATTGATCCAAAATATTTTGTTTGAGATGTATAAAAGAATTAACATGTGAAAATTGTAGCTTTTAAACAAGAACTTTAAAGGCATAAGCGGAAAAAGAGAGAAGCAATTAACATCATGCATGAAGACACAAGAGTTGATATCGGAGTTCGTCCAGGAGGGACTACGTCTCCGGGCCCTGCTCTAATAGTGGGGAGGCCCTGCTTTCATTAAATGGAAAAATGAAAGTACAAGTACAAAATGAGGAATTACACCCTTATACCTGCCCAATCTGGAAATGGCCGAAAATTGCAGACCTCTGATGACAAAATGGGCAGCACCGTTGGATTTGTGGCGTCGAGTAGTGCTGCATCCATATAAAACTTGCCCCATTCGGACAAAGTGAAAATCTGGCCCCTCTGGAAAAATGGCTCAAATCATGGTTCCGCCCCCCTCCTGCACACTGCTCAAGGTTCCACTGCCTCGTTTTCCGTGCCCGCTCTTGTCCATCCTTGGGCGCACAAATGAATGAAGGTTTAAATAACATAGCGTGGGCGGATTCTCCAAAGTCACCCATAGCTGAATTGGTTGGAGATCCGCTTTGTTTGGGCGGAGGTCGGGTGGTCAAATCCCGACCCTGCCATAAAAAGGCCGACTGTTTTTAACTGCATTACATATTTTAACTTAGCGTTTGAACTGTTTGATATATTAAAAAAATTTGATGAACCGTATTTTAAATTAATCCATCGTTGATGTTGATGGGGGGCCGAACCCATGTTGGGCGGCCCGCCCCGTATGGAACCACGCCATGTGTAGTGGCGGTGGCGGTGGGGTTAACAACCCCCGCCCCATTTAATATGGCCGGCTGTAAGGATAGTGGAGACCGCGGGGTGGCGGGGCTGACCACCTGTCCCCCAACAACATTCCTTTTTTTATATAATATGGAGATTGGCATGGGGTGGCGGGGTTGGTGGCCTGCCACCCTTATTATATATATTTTTTTGTTTTTATTTGTTATAAAATAAACTGTTGTTTTTTGAACCTTCGAATTTTTGACCGAAGGAGTGCATTTAACGATCCCACAAATTCGCCCGAAATCTGGCCAGGTTGGTCGAAATCCGGTGGCTGGGTTTCAGCAAAATTGTTGCCTCCTTAGTCTGCCACATCACCAAGTCAACCTATGAACTTTGACTGCTCCTAACTCCTTCATACGAACTCGGAATTGAGTGCCGTCTGCGTCGTTGGATTCAGAATTACAAGATCTACAACTTGAACTTGGTTCGAAGGATTTTTGAACACTTTGATTTCTGAGCCTTGTACTTAAGCCATTTGTACCTGTACCTGTTTAATCCACCTAGATCATTCCTCCCCACTAAAGAGCTTTTGGACCCCAAAAGCCTCATCAATCAACATGCAAGTGAGGGAATTGGTCCCTCACCTTCTCCTTTTCAAGCCATTTGGCCTTACTTGGGTGCATCCCTTTGAAACCAACACGGAGATACTCCACATCTCCTCGTCGCGAAGTCCTGGTCCTTCGATCGAGAATGATGTCCTCTGGCAGTTCATCGAGATATTCTGGTGCAAAGTCATCCACTGTAGGAACTGATCCTACCTCCTCAGTGTCCATAATCAATGGGGGTTCATAAAGTTTTAGATTTTCAACATTCACAACTGAGTACATCTGCATGTATACCGACAAGTCGAGTCGGAAAGCATTATTCCCAATCTTCTCCAATATGGTAAAGGGACCATACCGGATTGGTCGCAATTTCTTACCTTCTCCCTTCATTCGATCCTTGCTGATGTGGAACCACACTTTGTCGCCAACTTGAAATTGATGGTCAACTCGATGCTTATCATGTCGGGCCTTATATCGGGCCTGACTCTTCTCCAATTGCTCTTGCACTACTTGGTGAATTGTCTGAATCCGCTGAATGAACCATTGTGCTTTATCCCTGTCATCACGCCCACTGGCATCTTCATCCCTTCCATAGATCATGTCGAAAGAGTCCTTTGGTAAGTAACCAAAGCATGTCTCAAAAGGTGAACGCTGCGTAGAGGAGTGCACTGCTCGGTTGTAAGCGTGCTGCACATATGGAAGGTGTTCATCCCACAATTTGGGATGTTTGCTACAATAGCCCCGCAACAAGTGTACCACGGTACGATTAACGACCTCTGTCTGTTCGTCGGTTTGTGGATGGAATGACGTGCTTCTCTTCAACTTGGTATCCATCATGCGCCACAAGCTGGTCCAAAACTCTCCAAGGAAACGAGAGTCTCGATCTGACACAATCGACGTGGGCAACCCAAAGTGGACCCAAACATACTGAAAGAAAAGACAAGCAGTCTGCTCAGCAGTGACCTGCTTTTTACAAGGCATCAATATGCACATTTTGCTAAAGCGGTTGACGACAACATACAAATAGTCGTGACCCTTTCTTGACATAGGCAAACCTCCTACAAAATCCATTGACACACTTTCCCATGGACGACCCGGAATAGGGAGTGGTGTGTAGAGCCCAAGTTTTCTATTAGAGGGCTTTGAAACAGAACACATCACACATCCCTTTACAAAACGGGTTACAATGTTTTTCATATGGGGCCAAAAACAAAACCTTTGCAAATGACATAAGGTTTTTTCAACACCAAAGTGACCAGACACAAGAGAGGTATGCGCCTCTCGAATTACATGTACCCTTTTTGCTGTGGGTATGCACAATTTACCAAGGTGATACAATAGCTTCCCCTGCAAATGATAGTTGTCCACCTGTGAACCATGAGTTAGTTTTTCATAAACTTCTTTAAAGTCATCATCGTTAGTGTACTGCTCAACATAACTTTCAAAAGATAATGACGTATTATGCAAAATAATAGAAGCAGCGATAGGAGGGCGAGAGAGCATGTCTGCTTCTTTGTTACTAGTGCCCTTCTTATACTTTATTACCAGATGAAATTGCTGTAGGAACCCCATCCACCTGAAATGACGAGATTGTTGTAGCTTGGTCTGTGACTGAAGGTACTGTAAGGGCTGATGATCCGTATGGATGATGGTCTCCTTGCCGATCAGGTAGTGTTTCCACTTTTTCACACTTTGGACCAAGGCATACAATTCCTTGTCGTAAGTGGGGTAATTTATTACAGCCTAGGAGAACTTCTCCGAATGGTAACAAATCGGCTTCTTCTGCTGCAAAAGTACAGCTCCCATGGCGTACCCATTGGCATCGGTTTCGATCTCAAAAGGCTGCTGGAGATCGGGTAAAGCCAGGACTGGTGCGGTGCTGATTTTCTCTTTCAGTGCTTCGAAGGCCTTCTGCTGTTTTCCTCCCCACTGAAAGGCTTGTTTGATACTTGTCAGAGTGTGTAAGGGTGATGCAATAGCGGAGAAGTTGGCAATGAACCTCCTCTAGTACTGTACTGCACCTAAAAAACTACGGACCTCTGTTACATTGGTGGGCTTAGGCCAATTTACAATCACCTCGACTTTTGAGGGGTCTATTTTTAATTGACCATTACCGACAATATGACCAAGGTAAACCAAAGAGGTTTTCCCAAACTCACACTTTGACAACTTTACATACAATTGTTCTTTCTTTAAAACATCAAGCACTTTGATTACATGGCATACATGTTCCTCCCAAGTCCTACTAAATACAAGAATATCATCTAAATACACAAGGACAAACTCATCAATGAAAGGCCTAAAAAGATCATTCATGACCCTCATGAATGTGGTTGGAGCATTGCAAAGTCCGAATGGCATCACCATCCATTCGAACAACCCCTGTTTGGTCTTGAAGGCGGTTTTCCACACATCCTGCTCTGCAATTCTGACCTGGTGATAACCACTACGCAAATCCAATTTGGTGAAATAAACATCATTTTTTAATTGATCTAATAAATCATCAATGCAAGGGAGAGGGTATCGATTTTTCACCGTGATTTTGTTTAGTGCCCGATAATCCACGCACATCCTCCATGTGCCATCTTTCTTGGGCACTAACACGATCGACGAGCCACAAGGAGAAGTACTTGGCCGAATGACCCCTTGGTTCAACAGTTCCTGTACCTGCTTTTTGATTTCCCCCATTTCGATGGATGACATCTGTGGAGCGATAAAAAGGTGTCTTTGTAACTCCTAATTACCTCACATTAATTGTCAACCCAGGGACGACTTTTTATCTCAAGAGTGTACTCAGTCTGAGGCGGCTATTTACTCAAGAGTAATGTTTTGCAGTATAGTGCTTAAAATGCAAGAGTAAACGGATGCTTGTCTATAACTAAGTTACTTCAAAAGAATAACTCACACATTCAGAAAACTAGGCAACTTATCAGTCAAGGGTTCGGCAGTGATAACCCATCCCTTTGGAAACTGATGGAAAGGAAATTAGAGCATAGACCACGGGTCTGGGAGCTAGACAGTGAATGCCGAAGCTCACTACAGCCTTAGATCGTCTCTCACACCAAAACAACAAATGCGAGTAAATGGAACGACAGATAGCAAAATGGAACAACAAATAAAGAATTGAACAGCAAATCTGGAATGGAACGGCAATTCTAAAAGGGAACAGTAATCGAACAACAAAGTAAATGGACAGCAAACTGTAATTAAAGGAATCTGAACAACAAACTCTAATTAATGGAAATCAATAGCAAAGCCAAATTAATAGCAATCTTTACTCTAAGAATAAATCAGACAACACACGGAAATAGAACAGCATTGATTAATGATAGAATATGAAACAACGTTGGAAAGTCAAATATAAATACATAATAACTTAACACACGGCACACCTCAATAGCAATCTGATCTTGGTAATCCACTTGTCAGTCTTAGTTATAAATAATACGACTGTCTTTTAGAATGGAGCAACAACGTTCATAAATTCAACAATCGCAAGGAAATATAATTTCTAAGATGAATTCAATAATACCAATGGTCAAATGTTACAACACATACATTCCATAATTGAATAGCAACGGTATCCTGTAAAAACCATTTATATCAGCACTTAAAGAAACAGCAATGCGTTGCAAAATCGATATGATATTTCTGTCTCAGAAAATGAGATTACGTGACAGAGCTGTGATGTAAAATAATAGAACATACCAGATTACCAAATAAAACTGATAAGCAAACCACGCATAAAACGAAAGAATATAATATACAGCAGCAGCACAATCCACCAGAGGCTGGGCCCTTAGCCGCCAGCGGATGCTGCTGGGTTACTTCAGATGAACAAAATGAACAACAACCAGATTTATATTAAAATATCGAAGCATAGGTACAGTGGATTACAACGAGAAATCTTTCCAACTCTCAGCCATTATCCATTCTCGCTGCCATCCTCAATTCTGAATTTCTAATTCATCCTCTCAATCCTTCATTCGAATCCATCCCTGAAGTCCCCCCCTCTCTGATCTCTGTTCTGATTTAAATAAAAAGAGAGCAGAGAGTGGTTACAATGGAGATAATTACAACATGATTCTCTTACAAAATTATATTGTTTCCAACCAATTGATCAACAAGAAGAAGGCGAATTTGGCTTTGCAGCTGAGATTTGGAGGACGGCCGCAACAACAGAACTGAGAAAATCGTGCTTAAAGAACTCTGCGAATCTCTCAACACAGGCCGAATTTGGGCAAACCGTTCTTTAGCAAAGTTAATTGGGTCCGTTCTGGACAAAACCCATGTTCCGGATTTTCCAGATTCGTCTTCATTTGCTCAGAATCTCAACCGCAAAACTGTCACTCCTTATTCCAGCGCATTTCTGAGTTGACACTTTTAATGATCAAATCTTCAATCTGGAAATTACCTTGGAGGCTAAAAATGGTGGATAATGTTATAACCAACTTATTAAAACTATCATTGATAAAATAATTCATAATCATCAATTTATTAGAAATAAAGGAGAATAAATATCATTCATTCATAGAAGCATAAATCATCATAAAATGGATTTAAATAATAAATTATAATAAATGACGTGATGAAGAATGGTAGAAATGGGTGGAATAAGCGTTCACAAGTGATAATAATAATGGCATATTAACGGCCCAACATACCCCCACACTCAATATGTTGCATGTCCTGATGCAACGAAAACCTGAATATATTGCATGTCTTCATGCAACCCCAAGACAAAACCCATGTGTTAACCAAGCAATAAAAATTTGAGAACAAATGAATGCTTCCTTAATTAATGAATATTCAATTTTAGCAATCTTGATGAAGGCATAACAATTTTTACATTGACATTCAACTATATGTATGAAGTTGCAGCAAAATATGATATAAGTAACATCAAACTTCATAAACCATTTTCTCAAAAACTACAAACCAGCTTTTGTTGAAATTTGGCAAGTAAATTTATAATATATGAATGCCTTTATGATCCAAAAATCAGATCGTTTTGATGCACGGATCATGAGATATAAACAAAATGGCTGTAGGTGAGAGTGCATGATTTCCGAAATTTTATGAACCAATTTATCTTGAAATTATCCGGGTTTGTATTAATGATACGTCTGTGTTTTCCAAAAATCACAAGAATTGAGTTCATGGTTTTTTAAAAATATTATGGAAATCAATTTCTGCATTGTGTAAAAATGAAATTGTATGCCTTAAATGAGAAAGAAAATTGAAAACATCCATCATGCGCAGCAATTCCTCCCCCTCTCTGAAAAATTAGCATGCCCTCATGCGATGCTAGAAAAAAATTGAGGTGGTTGCTACCAGCTGTTGAATTCTATGCTTGGTGTAAAACAACATGGAATAAGGGAGGTGTTGAGAAGGAATAAGAATAGCAATGGATGATAAAGAATATGAATGACATGGTTATAAGAAAGAAATGAATGAAAGGAACACTCCCCCATACTCGAAAATGATATGCTGCTGAAAAAGGGAAAGTGGTAAAGATGTGGAATGAAGAATGATAAATAATGCTCAAAATGGATTTTCATGAAATTCTCCTAAATTCGTAATAAATCAGAAAATTATGCTATTTTACCTCAAGTTTTACCTCCAAAAATGTGGAATGACATATATGGACTGGCAGTTGTTGAAGCTGATGTAGGCAGAGTTGGTGCTGAAAGTGATGCAAAAGGTGGAATCTAGGTAAGCACATCATGTCCGAAGAATTGTTCACGTTCGCGAGTTGCTCGAGCCTCTTCTGTAAGTTGCAATAGTGTGGTCATGCTATGAATAGAATTCTGCCCATACTTGTTGTTTTCCTGCAAACAAAGCACTATTTGGCATACAATGTTCTTGAATCCATAGTGTAAGCAATAGATAAGATGCATGCAAAAATTTCAATCAAAAAAACTTATGTATACATGCAATACTAATATTTTGGCAAATCAACAAGTGATGGCAGAGTGCAGTAATCATATCGCATGCAATCCCATAATGCATACAGTCCCCCCTCCAATTGGAAAAGGAATTCCATGACCATAAAGCATATGAGAGGTGTTGTGCTGATGGCAAGGCAAGGGAATGAACAATATAGCAGAGTACACATATCAATGATAGGATAGCGGGAGTTATGGTTATAATGAGAGCAGAGTGTGTAAAGATAGTTATGAATAAAAGATAGGACGCTTTGGATTGATGATAAGTTATGAAAAAAGAGAAAAAGAACAACAATATGCCAAAAAGATGCTTTACTGATAGTATGCTAGCTGAAAATGATAGTATGCTAGCTGAAAATGATGCGATTGATCATAAAACAATTTCTCATGCATAAAGGTTCAAAATAGGGAAAAAGTTAAGGAAATAACTTCTCTGATAAAAAGAAAAAATAAGAAAAGGGTATTATAATAATAATTGACGATAAGATATAACTTCAATACCATAAGCAGAGCCTCTGCTGCCAGCAGGCGTCCATAGCCTCGGCAGGGTTGCTTTTTAACCCATATGAGCCAGGATCCTCAATTTATAAATGGAGAGTTCCAATGCTATTCTACAGAAGAGATCAGTGTACTGGCGTGGTAACCAGATAACCACACTGCCATTCACTAGGATGTAGCAAAAGTGATCAGGCCGGCTCGTGATGAGACCTCCTGTTCCAAGGATAATTTGGCTATCCAATGGATCATAACCCTGGTGTGGTGGCCATAATGGGAATGTCACTTTCTTACAACCTTATGAACATGGTAGGCTGGCTCGTACTGAGACCCCCTATCCTCCATCCGCGAACAAAATTTTGTTATTATTACACATTTTTATGATAAAAAGAGGGAGACTCAGTACTCCTTAAAAGCAGGGATGGTGGAAGAAGTTGAACATGTCAATAGAAAAATATACCCATAATCTCATTTATTACAGACAGAGAAGATTATAATCCAGAAGAGTGGAACCAACATGGTATTAAGATGATCAATCAACATCATGTTCAATAGAAAACAATGCAGTAAAGTAGTATATAAATAATTGTGTCCCTTTTGAAAATAATCTATCATCAAGGAGCTGTCCTATTAAAGATCATAACGTGAATGATATTAACTCGCTTCAATAGAATCCATAATTCTTGTCCTTATAAAAATAGTGTACTTCATGCCATGAAGGGGAATCAGTAAAATGTGGTTGAGATGAACTAAGAATAGTCCCACAAGAGGAAGAAAAGGTTGCTCTCGAAAATACTCCCAAAGTGTTGTTTTTTTTAATGAACAGCAAAAACACGCAAAAAAAGTGTTGTTCCTTGTAGGGAACAACAAAGGAAATGCACACAAAAAGCAAAAATACACACAAAAAAGTGTGAAAATGCAAATGTCGTTCCTTTGAAGAAAGGAACAGCAAAAACTAAAAGTGTCGTTCCTTTAGAAAAGGAATAGCAAAACCGCAAGTGTCGTTCCTTTGGAAAAGGAACAGCAAAAACACACGTGTCGTTCCTTTGGAAAAAGAACAACAAAAATGAAAAGTGCAAAAGTGCTATTCCATTCGGAAAGGAACAACAAATCGTGAAAGTGCAGAAGTGTTGTTCCATTTGGAAAGGAACAGCAAAACGTAAAAGTGCAAAAATGGTGTTTCATTCGAAAAGGAGCAACAAAAAGTGAAAATGCAGAAGTGCTGTGCCATTTGGAAAGGAACAGCAAAACGTGAAAATGTAGAAGTGCTGTTCCATTCAGAAAGGAACAGCAAAAAGTGGAAGTGCAGAAGTGCTGTTCCATTCGGAAAGGAACAACAAAACGTGAAAGTGCAGAAGTGCTGTTCCATTCGGAAAGGAACAGCAAAAAGTGAAAAAGGAACATCAAAAAGAGTCGTGGAAAAGGAATGGCAAAATGAACCGTGAAAAAGGAACAGCAAAAAGAGTCGTGGAAAAGGAATGGAAAAATGAACCGTGAAAAAGGAACAGCAAAATGAATTGCTGACCAAAAAGGTGTTGTTCCTTTGGAAAAGGAATAGTAAAACGAAATTGCTGTCCCTTTGAAAAAGGAACAGCAGAAACGACAAAAGTGCACACGAACGCTGCCCCTTCAGAAAAAGAACAACAAAAATGCACAAGCATGAAATGCAAGCACGCAAAGAATGAATTAGCTGTTCACTGTATTGATGCTGAGGATGGGTCACAGTTTGAATGAAGCAACACCTGAAACACAAAATATAAGAGAAATTAGAAAAGAAACAACAAAAGATAGTATGTAAATAAATAAATTAGGTTACAACAGCTATGATATTATGTAAAAAAAATGATCTATTCGAAAAATGTTTTGGCAGCAAAGACATGACATGAATCTTCAAATGGAAATCAATTCTTCATTTCTGCTATTATGAATCCGTTGGGTAATGAGTTGCATGAAATTCCTTTGTTTCATTTAAAATTTCTTTCAAAATCACTCGTCCATAAATTGACCTTCTTTTTCTCTTAGGACCTGCAAAAAACGAGTATATACCTGCAATAAAACATTAAATCATGGAGAAAGAGAGGTGTACGGGCTCCCTTAATCCAAGAATTATGAAAAAAATTAACAAGTAGTTACTCTGTATAACAAATCCACAGAGAAAATATCAAAGTAAAATTTATTTGTCACTTGCGGGAGAGCAGTGGTCGACCATACTAACCAGCAGTGTTTTAATCACAACTTCTTTGTTTTTTGTCTAAATTGAGTGATTCCAAATCCAGATGAGAGCTAATTCAAAGTTTTATTTTCAATAGAAACAGGTTTTAAAATTTCAATGATGTGATATGTCAATTTTAGTTGGAACAGCCTGCATAACAGAGTCATTTCCGATTACCCAGCTTAGACCAACCGTTGATATTTCAAGCATAAATTTTTCGTTTGATGTCGGATTCGAATGATTCAAATTGGAAATGAAAGTAGATTTGTTTATTTATCTCCAATAGAAACAGTTTTTGAAGACAAGAAGAATTGATAGGTCAAATACTGTAAGGAACAGCCGGAAGGACATAGTTTTAAGGGTGCTGATTTACGATAGACAGTCAGTATTTTGATCATAAATTCCCCATACGATATCGAAAATGAGTGATTCCAATTGCATTGTAAACTAGATTCATAGGGGAATCTACCATAAAAACAGGTTTTAAAAATTCATTCATTTAGGCCTCCAAAAACGGACTGTCCCAACTCTGTTCCTGAGCTGCCCACTAGATATCCGGTCAATGTTTTGGTTCTAACTTTTTCGTTTCAAATCCAAATTGAGTGATTCAAATTGGGTTAGAAAGTAGACATCAAGGGCTACCTAGGGTAGAAACAGGTTTTAAAAATATTCCCTTTTGGTCTCTCAAAACATGACTGTCCCGACTGTTTTTGCAGAAATTCCATCAAGCCCAGAAGCCAAAAAAAATATGATATTGAAGTATTTTTTCAAATTGGTGATAAAAGTGAATATGAGTGTTTGTAGAACTATTATTTCCATTATAATTCATCTACAAACACAAATGAATTAAAAAATTATCACCAATGTTGATTTGCATAGCATGTTGTAACAAAAAACAACTAGTTTTACATAAAAAACAAAATGCATTTATTTATTCCCTTATTTATTTTATTTTCTACACTAACCTATTTTAATTTGAAAAAATGAATATGACTACGTATATGAGTACTTCCAGTGGAGCCATTTTCGAAATAAGGCTTCACGTATACACATACCCAAATTTGAAAAATGCATATTAATGAAAATCAGGGTATGAGAAGCCAACTTCCCTTGAAAAAATGGTATAAAAAATTGTTGAAGCATAGAGTGATGTTGCAAACAAATGATGGAGTGAAACCAATATTCAATATATCCTTTACATTCTTGATTTCTCATAGCCATCATATCATGAAGTTCTTGAGCTTTTAAAATAGCTTGTTGATGCATAGTAAAAGAAACCTCATTTTCTTCCATATAGCTTCTACAATTTTTGCAGTTGAAACAGTCTGAATCTCATTGTAAGTTTTCTCTAATAACACATGTGAGATAGAATGGGTGGGAAGGGTGGGTAAATTTGGCAGTTCAACATTGTAAGTATGTTGTACTGGTTTATTATGGTGAGGGTGTGGAATTAGTTGAGCAGAAAAATGTGTAAGGAATGGAGCATTTTGATGATGTGGTTGATTGGGTTGTGTGAATGGTTTTGATGGGCAAGGAAGATATTGTGGAAGAGCTAGTGGAGAATATGGAGAATGTGTTTGTGCTACAAGATGAGGGAGAGTAGTCATGCAATCATAAGGTGAACCATGCCAAGCTTGTAGACAAAATTGTTGGTGGTTATATTGAGATTGACATGGCTGCCTTAACACATTAGTATTCCATAATGGATTATGCAAGTAAGAAAGTGGAGAGGAAGTGTTTTGAACCATACCCGAAGGCCATGATTTCCATGGTTTTGACCTTGTTACAGCTTCCTTACCTCTTTGATATGCTACTTCCATCCTAGATAAGGAAGAGTGAGTATCTATGGGATGCTCCTTTCGGTCATGAGGGAAAAACACTTCATCAAATTCTTCATTTTTATGAACCTGCAAAACAGCCAATTTTGCATTTAGAGAGCTAACAAAATCAACTTTAAAATTTTCAAATAAAACCTTGATTTCAGCGCTTATGTCTCCTATTCTTGTAGCGGATTGGGAAAAGAAAGAACAAACATCTCTAGAGTTCTTACCAGCCTTGAAGATTCCTCTTGAATACCTTATGCACAACTCACAAACATCATCATATGATAACTGAAAAACATCACATTTTCCTATCAGATTTAAGAGTTCTAAAAATTCATCTTTGATTCCTTTAAGAAGGAGTGTTTTTAAGATCTCTTTCTCCAAATGCTTATATTTTGATTTTTGAAGGTTATAATGAAATCGATCTACATAGTCCTCCAAACTTTCATCTTCCCCTTGTATCATACCGAAAATATCTTCATTGGATTTGCAATAGTCTTGGCACTTCTTCAAGAATATGTTCTTCATGTCCTCCCATGATTGGATGCAATTCCCACTTAGGCTCATGAACCATCGGAGAGCTGCTCCTTTTAGAGTAAGAGGAAACACTTTCAATCTTTGATCATTAGTACAATAATCATATCCTCTACAAAGTATTTCGAACTCAAATAAGAATGTATCCGGATCTTCATTTGCTAAACCATGAAAATTTGGTAAAGATGGGGGAATTATGTGCATTTGTGTCACTCCTCCTAGATCTTTGATAGGAAATTCAAAAGTAGAAACGTGAGCCATTTCTTACCATAATATAAGATGTTCTTCATGTGTTCCTTCAAAGCCCCTTCTTCCAATGTTCCTGTCAATTAGTTAGTGAAATGGGTGGTGCTTACATCACCACTTGAGTGAAATCATGCGATTCGTTTTTTTAAAAATTTATATATTTTCCCTAGTCATTCACACAAAAATTCAAACATCTATTTCTACCCAACAAAGCAACAACAAATCTGTTAGGAAAGCGGACAGTAGAGCAGGGCTTGTACATGCTCCGCACGCAGGTTCTTACCTTCAGTTTTTAGGATCCAACTCTTCCCTAGCAGGCACTCATCAGATTCACACTACTCTTTAGAAATGGCTACACTCTCCCCGGCAACGGCGCCAAAATGTGGAGCGATAAAAAGGTGTCTTTGTAACTCCTAATTACCTCACATTAATTGTCAACCCAGGGACGACTTTTTATCTCAAGAGTGTACTCAGTCTGAGGCGGCTATTTAATCAAGAGTAATGTTTTGCAGTATAGTGCTTAAAATGCAAGAGTAAATGGATGCTTGTCTATAACTAAGTTACTTCAAAAGAATAACTCACACATTCAGAAAACTAGGCAGCTTATCAGTCAAGGGTTCGGCAGCGATAACCCATCCCTTTGGAAACTGATGGAAAGGAAATTAGAGCATAGACCACGGGTCTGGGAGCTAGACAGTGAATGCCGAAGCTCACTACAGCCTTAGATCGTCTCCCACACCAAAACAACAAATGCGAGTAAAATGGAACGGCAGATAGCAAAATGGAACAGCAAATAAAGAATTGAACAGCAAATCTGGAATGGAACGGCAATTCTAAAAGGGAACAGTAATCGAACAACAAAGTAAATGGACAGCAAACTGTAATTAAAGGAATCTGAACAACAAACTCTAATTAATGGAAATCAATAGCAAAGCCAAATTAATAGCAATCTTTACTCTAAGAATAAATCGGGCAGCACACGGAAATAGAACAGCATTGATTAATGATAGAATATGAAACAACGTTGGAAAGTCAAATATAAATACATAATAACTTAACACACGGCACACCTCAATAGCAATCTGATCTTGGTAATCCACTTGTCAGTCTTAGTTATAAATAATATGACTGTCTTTTAGAATGGAGCAGCAACGTTCATAAATTCAACAATCGCAAGGAAATATAATTTCTAAGATGAATTCAATAATACCAATGGTCAAATGTTACAACACAGACATTCCATAATTGAATATCAACGGTATCCTGTAAAAACCATTTATATCAGCACTTAAAGAAACAGCAATGCGTTGCAAAATCGATATGATATTTCTGTCTGAGAAAATGAGATTACGTGACAGAGCTGTGATGTAAAATAATAGAACATACCAGATTACCAAATAAAACTGATAAGCAAACCACGCATAAAACGAAAGAATATAATATACAGCAGCAGCACAATCCACCAGAGGCTGGGCCCTTAGCCGCCAGCGGATGCTGCTGGGTTACTTCAGATGAACAAAATGAACAACAACCAGATTTATATTAAAATATTGAAGCATAGGTACAGTGGATTACAACGATAAATCTTTCCAACTCTCAGCCATTATCCATTCTCGCTGCCATCCTCAATTCTGAATTTCTAATTCATCCTCTCAATCCTTCATTCGAATCCATCCCTGAAGTCCCCCCCTCTCTGATCTCTGTTCTGATTTAAATACAAAGAGAGCAGAGAGTGGTTACAATGGAGATAATTACAACATGATTCTCTTACAAAATTAGATTGTTTCCAACCAATTGATCAACAAGAAGAAGGCGAATTTGGCTTTGCAGCTGAGATTTGGAGGACGACCGCAACAACAGAACTGAGAAAATCGTGCTTAAAGAACTCTGTGAATCTCTCAACACAGGCCGAATTTGGGCAAACTGTTCTTGAGTAAAGTTAATTGGGTCCATTCTGGACAAAACCCATGTTCCAGATTTTCCAGATTCGTCTTCATTTGCTCAGAATCTCAACCGCAAAACTGTCACTCCTTATTCCAGCGCATTTCTGAGTTGGCACTTTTAATGATCAAATATTCAATCTGGAAATTACCTTGGAGGCTAAAAATGGTGGATAATGTTATAACCAACTTATTAAAACTATCATTGATAAAATAATTCATAATCATCAATTTATTAGAAATAAAGGAGAATAAATAATATTCATTCATAGAAGCATAAATCATCATAAAATGGATTTAAATAATAAATTATAATAAATGACGTGATGAAGAATGGTAGAAATGGGTGGAATAAGCGTTCACAAGTGATAATAATAATGGCATATTAACGGCCCAACAACATCCTGTACATACCAATGTTTGGTAATGGAGCATCATGTTGCAAATGGATCTCATGTTGGATCCCTTGTTTTGGAGGCAAACCTTTGGGTTCCTGAAACAACTCACCATAGTTAGAAATAACATCACATAATTCCTGTTTATGAGCCGGATCACATCCCTGGAAAGCATCGGTTATTTCTTCATCCTTTGCTCTCACAACCATGAGCAAACACCCCTTGCTGGAATTCACCAATCTCTTCATCTGTCCTGCACTTACAAGGCTGGCACTGACTTTGGTTTGATGAGCCCTTACAATGTATTCTATCCCATCTTTAGTGATTTGGTATTTATTTTCATGGCAAAAGAAAACTGCTTTCCTATCATAAAGATAGGGACTCCCCAACACAATGCCACAGATATGCAATGGTATTACATCCAATTCTACTTCATCTACCAGCTTAGAAGCAATAACAAATTTTACCTTACACTGCTTGGTTACATTTAGTTTTACTTTATCATGTATCCATCCAAGCGGATAAGGTTTTGGATGAGGCTTAACTTCTAAGCCTAAATTTTTAACCAAGGATTCTGAAATAAGGTTTGCTTGAGAGCTTGAATCAAATAGAGTTTCTACTTTTGCATGGTTTATAACAACTCTAATATGAAACAACTCAATTCTCTTACGTTCATTAGAAAGAGGCTCATTTGATGAACTAGTGCTTTCATGTGATTCAGAATCATGAAGAGAATGAGTACCTTTTGTCCCTGCTGCTGTGATCAATGCCTCATCGCCTGAGTCGGATCCAAGGTCCTGTTGTGCGGTTGCTATCGTCTTCTGCTTACCCTTTCCTCCATATCTCTTCGGCTTCTTTTTTGGATATAGTTTCCAACAATGATCGTCGTCATGGCCTTCCTTTTTGCAGTGAGTGCAATAAGGCTTTTCTCCTTCATCCTTCTTTGTTGACGCCGTCTTCTTTTCCTTTCCCTTTCCTTTCCCTTTGAATTTGCCATTTGAAGGTTTGGAAGGTGGTTTCTTTGATTGATCGTCCTTATCATTTCTGCCCCTGTTCTCAAGATGAATGGCCTTCACACTGGCCGAGTCAATGGTAGTAGGTTCAAACATTAACAATGAATGTCTAATGTAGCTATGCAATGAACCAATGTACTTAGTTACAACTTCAGGAGAATCTAATGAGATGCCCAAACTTAATGCCTGTTTTCGAAATTCTTCAGTAAAGGTTTGCACATTTTTTCCTTTACCTTGCCTTAGGTACTGCCACTCCATTAAGGCTTTCTGCTTGTAACCTAAGGGATAGAATTGATTTTTAATTGCAGTAATAAAATCTGACCAAGAAGAAAGAAGGTTACCCAAGTTACTGCTGCTTCGAAGTTTGCTCTCCCACCAGATGAGAGCTGTGCCACTCAATCGAAGAGAAGCCAATTGGATTTTCGCCTCATCCTCCATAATCTGTTGGATCCTGCAATAGAGTTCAACCTGCCTAATCCAATTGTTAAGCTTCTCAACATTACTTTCACCATTATATACCGGTAGATCAAACTTAACATCTAACTTAAAGAAAGGCTTGTTAGATGCATTTCCAAAATTTTTATTATGATGGTTAGAAGAGGAGGAAGGACTTTCATTTCCTGAAGGGGGTGGATTTCCTCCACCATCTCCATGCGCTGAACCTTGCCCTTCTAAAGAATGATCTCATGTTTTCTCTAACCTTTCAAGTCTAGAGAATAGTCTCTCTACTCGATCTGCCATGGTATAGAAAGTTTTGCGGAAATTGAGCTCCTCTTCATTCCGATCTTCGTCTCCCATGTTCCTTCTCTGACGTGCACGTCCTGCTTCGAGATCAAAAGCCTGTAACGTCCCTTCGCCTCTTCTTAGCCTGCTTCTTGTTAGCATACAAACATGTAATTCACATCTACAAACACCCGCTCCGATACCACTTGATCCAAAATCTTTTGTTTGAGATGTATAAAAGAATTAACATGTGAAAATTGTAGCTTTTAAACAAGAACTTTAAAGGCATAAGCGGAAAAAGAGAGAAGCAATTAACATCATGCACGAAGACACAAGAGTTGATATCGGAGTTCGTCCAGTAGGGACTACGTCTCCGGGCCCTGCTCTAATAGTGGGGAGGCCCTGCTTTCATTAAATGGCAAAATGAAAGTACAAGTACAAAATGAGGAATTACACCCTTATACCTGCCCAATCTGGAAATGGCCGAAAATTGCAGACCTCTGATGACAAAATGTGCAGCACCGTTGGATTTGTGGCGTCGAGTAGTGCTGAATCCATATAAAACTTGCCCCAATCGGACAAAGTGAAAATCTGGCCCCTCTGGAAAAATGGCTCAGATCATGGTTCCGCCCCCCTCTGCACACTGCTCAAGGTTCCACTGCCTCGTTTTCCGTGCCCGCTCCTGTCCGTCCTTGGGCGCACAAATGAATGAAGGTTTAAATAACATAGCGTGGGCGGATTCTCCAAAGTCACCCATAGCCGAATTGGTTGGAGATCTGCTTTGTTTGGGCGGAGGTCGGGTGGTCAAATCCCGACCCCGCCATAAAAAGGCCGACTGTTTTTAACTGCATTACATATTTTAACTTAGCGTTTGAACTGTTTGATATATTAAAAAAAATTGATGAACCATATTTTAAATTAATCCATCGTTGATGTTGATGGGGGCCAGACCCATGTTGGGCGGCCCGCCCCGTATGGAACCACGCCATGTGTAGTGGCGGTGGCGATGGGGTTAACAACCCCCGCCCCATTTAATATGGCCGGATGTAAGGATAGTGGAGACCGCGGGGTGGCGGGGCTGACCACCCGCCCCCCAACAACATTCCTTTTTTTATATAATATGGAGATTGGCATGGGGTGGCGGGGTTGGTGGCCCGCCACCCTTATTATATATATTTTTTTGTTTTTATTTGTTATAAAACAAACTGTTGTTTTTTGAACCTTCGAATTTTTGACCGAAGGAGTGCATTTAACGGTCCCACAAATTCGCCCGGAATCTAGCCAGGTTGGTCGGAATCCGGTGGCCGGGTTTCTGCGAAATTGTTGCCTCCTTAGTCTGCCACATCACCAAGTCAACCTCTGAACTTTGACTGCTCCTAACTCCTTCATAGTAACTCGGAATTGAGTGCCGTCTGCGCCGTTGGATTCAGAATTACGAGATATACAACTTGAACTTGGTTCGAAGGATTTTTGAACACTTTGATTTCTGAGCCTTGTACTTAAGCCATTTGTACCTGTACCTGTTTAATCCACCTGGATCAGATATTCAAGAAAAAGAATAACTATCAATTTCACCATATGTTGCAAAGGAAATGACGTAAGTCACAAATTTGAGAAAAACCGTGACATTTAAAAAATCATTGAAGATCCTCCAAACTTTTTGGGCTTCAGTAACAGAGGTGGTCGTGGTGATTCCACCAATTGTTCCATGAATCACTCCATTTTATGGAGTTTTCTCAAGGGTTTATCCTCATAAGTTTCAAGAGGGAAGACATAAAACATGCATATAATATTTTCATTTCAATATACAATGCTAATAGAATGTGGACTATGGGGAATCAGATTAGATATTGAAATTCCATAGCCCGCCAATGATAGAAAATAATGAAAGAGAGTAGGATAAAACAATACCAATTACTTTGGCGATGCTGAGACCAAATCCTAATGTTGCATAAGTAAAGGCCATTGTTGCTGCAATGAGTGAAAGGCACTATGATTTATGAAATTTAGGTATTTGAGACAAGATAACTTGTAACTCCATAAAGGATCATGTAGGTGCGCTCTGGAAAATGGCAAGGCGACCCATGCCCATGCTTGTGGTAACATTTTTATCATCTGATTTCTCTGCAATATTCATGTTAATATAACTACTTAACACAATAATTGACATTTAGTAGAAAGAAAAATGAAAACATAAATCCTTATCAATTAAATTATAATTTTTAGTTATAATAGGTTTTTATTTTAAAATTAAATAAATTAACATTTATATTTATATAAATGATGTAGTATTATGAGTTAATTTTAATTTTATTATGTTATTTTTTTTCATGTTTAATCATTTTTGTGAATATAAATTCTCCAAACATTGTGTACTATCCAAATTTTAATAGTATGCTAACAGTTGCGTGCTTTTAGCATTATCCCCTCGAGATTGATTATCTCACTCTATCGAAGTGATATCAAATACAACCAATAAAACAAACTGACATGAACGAACATATTTTATAATATGAAGCCACATATTTTATAATCTAATATAGTATCTTCTATGCTCCCAATCAACTCCACCACCTACTCCATATCATTATATGGACATCTTTATTAGCTGACCAACGAGCCTAAGATTAGTAGGAAACCTCTAGGTTTAGGTAGCGAAATATAAAACATAGGAACTTATTGTACATTTCAGGCTTGGTTACAAAGTCACAGTTTCAACAACAATTCTCATCACCAAATTTTTTATTTCAATGTGAGAAACACTGAATCCATTTATGTATTTGTAACCGTGATGAAAAACTCTACAAATTTCAAAAGCAAGATTCTTGTAAGAGATGGGAACACTGATGTCGGGTCTAAGCAACTCCCAATTCAGTTCCTCGGTTAAGTCATTGACCATGGAATTGATATGATTAACAACATATTCTTATATTATTCCATTATTTTCTTTCATGGCAACCAATATATACAATTCTATAGGGTTATTAATGTGTGGGGCAATATATGCCACCTGTTGGCTTTAAGTCCTTAAATCCAACTGGTGGGATATACTGCCCCATGAATTAATATACCTATAAGATTGTATATATTGGTTGTCGTCTTTCATATAACACGATACAAATGATGCTTCTTGTCCATGCTCCCTGTCAGCCTGCAT
Source organism: Pinus albicaulis (assembly GCA_034641835.2). Classification (NCBI taxonomy): domain Eukaryota; kingdom Viridiplantae; phylum Streptophyta; class Pinopsida; order Pinales; family Pinaceae; genus Pinus; species Pinus albicaulis. The sequence goes on along the minus strand of CM076580.1, from coordinate 464,047,964 downwards.
TGACCATGCCAAATGTCAATATCCTATGTGTTCCAATTCTAAATTACACTACGAAGGCATAAATCCACAACATATTCCATTTGATTTGATTTGATATAAACGGTTATGGGGAGTACCTTGTAGCATTGAGTGTCACCTTTCAGTTGAAGGATGGCACATATCAAGTCATTTAACTTTGATGGAAATTCAATTTCTTGCACGATGTAAGGCGGAAGAGGAAACCCCAACGTGAGCATTGGTTCCAATGTGGGTATGCGAGAATCAAAACTGATTTTCCCATTCTCCAGGTACTCCTCGAACATGGGAAGATAACCACTGGAAATCCACCTAGCTTCTACCATATACAAATGAATATAATCCTCCCACTGGACAAGCGCAAGAACAAGAAAAAAAAAAAATTGATCATCACTCAGTGAAATATTTCCCCAAGTTAAGGTTCTAACAAGGAAATATTTGTATGTGTATGATTTATTATAATTGTTCATACAGATTGTCGAACATAGCTAACTGTGTCTCGACCTTGAATATTTTTCGCCTCTCGTGCCATTTCATATATGTTGTTGTAAACTGCCATTTACACTCTCCAGGTAAACTAAAATTATCACCTCTTAAATGTTGTTGTGAAGAGTTCGAGCTCCTTCATTGTTGCAAATATGTCGTCGATATACATTCTTGTTTCTAGTCTTGGAAAATTTGTGTGCCAACCATATTCCATAAGATACTCTGTCTTTGATCCACAAATTTTAAACTATAAAACACACATCACAACAAATAATGAAATATCATGCTAAGTGGTATTCATGTTGCTTCCTCGCCTCTTTTGAAAGACGAAAGGTTAAAATATTTGGTAGGGCATCTTTTAAATACATTTTAGAGAATATTTCAACCTCCTCCATAACCTCTTCGCCAGCAAAGGCAATGAGGGACACCTGGAATAAATTAAGGACGCCTCTTCTCTATCCCTCAATTTGAATGGAAGAGCAGGCCGTAAACTACCCCTTCTAATTTTTGAAGTGATCTAGAACATCTGGTATCAATGTATAAAGTAACATCAGACAATTTCTCCATGTAAATGGTAGTTATAATGAAAATTTGAAAGAGCAATTAATTAATAAAACCATGACATACATGAAGACATTGTGTATCTGTGTAGTCGGAGAGTTTGAATACCCAATTCAATTGAGATGAGATCAATCACAACACTTTCTCTTCCACGTCTAATGCCTTTTTCGTTCCAAAACCTGGTAGGAAAATAAATTTCTTGTCACAATCCAATGTATTCGATATATAAAGCATAGCTGAAAAATGATTATAAGGATATGGGGACAAACTTGTAAACATGATCCAGTGTTGATTTTATCTCATTTTGGAAATACTTATCGATCCCCAACCGTTCAACGCTATCGACCATCCAAAGACTTTGATATAGGTCATTCAGGGGACTAATTAGTTCTCCATCCTCCACCGACATTGAATTGAACATATCTTTTACTTCCCCAATAAGTCTATCAACATGTTCATGGTAAGAAGGTGTTCAAACCATATACAATAAATTGGAGCAAAAAATTAATTCATGAGCTAATTGTGAATGATAAAAGAATTACATAGAAGAATACATTCAGAGAGAGAGTTTATGGAATCATTGTCCCGAAGTTTGAAATGATGACCACCTATGCATCTTCATACCCCATCCTCATTAGAAACGAAGGTTGTCAAATTTATGCTCATGGAAGGTGTTATGGATTTCCCTCCCCTGCACATTCCAATATTTGGGATTTGTATTGTTCTATCAATATCCTTTTGCACATGAGAAAAACCGAACACTGTTATACATAGTTATAATCTAGAATCCAACAGGGCAGCAGAAACTAAATCCATTTACATTGGCTTATATGTTATGATACTTTTTGACCTTTGTAGATATCTCAAGGTAACGAACTACAACTTATGCGGTATAATCCTACTGCCATTTCATATATATAGAGCTTCATGTTCCCTTAATTCTTTGAGAGAAGAAATCCTCATAAAATCAGTGCTAAAACCAAACAAAGTATCTTGCTTGCAAAGAGAATGACATCGAAACCCTTACAATTTGAAAGTTGGTAACATCAAGGGAAAAAAAAATTTAACAGAAAAGTATGGGCACAATAATTAAAAGTCCATAAATCATAAAGCCGCGAGTAAAGCCTAAAACTCTCTCATAAAACAAAAATTGAGCTGTGATAACCCTTGGAGCGCCATCATGAGTGTAGGAAGTCAAAGTACCTCAGTAGCTAGATACTCAAGAACAAAAATGAGGTAAATTGACACACTAACACCCACATGCTCTGCATACTTTCCAGCGTTAAGAAACATGGTGATTCTTCCTATCAAGAATTGCAAGTTGACCTTCTGCAACCTAGACATAGACTTTGTAGAATTGGCCTTCCCACAACCACCTTTTGCACCAGAAAAACTCATGTTTGAAGATATTTAGACTCTGTAACCAAACCTCGTGCAATGATCAGATCTCACAAGTGGATTGTTGGGTTGCATATTGAATTCAAGCCCTCGAGTGCGCGTAGAACCCTTCTAACTCTTGAAAATACGAATGAAAATTACAAGAGCGGACCACCTATTTAGAGGGAAATGAAAGAGACTTAATGACCTATTATAAATATAAACAAGTTGAACGGTTGCATAAATCAATATTTAGATGATAGTTAAAGTGATGGAATCTAATGGTGGAAGAATTTTCAACCATCTAACAATGGATCTAATGGTGCAGAGGGTTACAAAGTAGCAGTTGGGGGAATTCTTCCCAAAGGAACGCCTTAAAATGTAATTACTATGTGGAGAACCGAATTTGTCCATGTGTTGGCGGATTTCCTCAATCAAATCCCACCATTATGCTTCCTTAATATGTATGTCTTATCATCTAGATGGGTAAAGTTGTAGATTTTGAATCAAAATATAACAAATCGTTTGCAAGGGTAACTAATAATACCAAAATATCTTAACACCATCTCTATAAATATTTGTCTAACGTCTATCTAAAACATGTCTATACGATTATAATATTGAAAGAAAAAAAATTATCTAATGTTTTGAATAGAATGTTAAAACTTTTGAATCACCTACAAGGTGTACATTGAGTGGTTAGGATCAATGGTGTTAATAGCAACCACACTGATTTAAATCCTTCCCAAACTCAACATGTGATTGTCAGATTTGTGAAACCCTAGTATTTATAGTGGTAGACCAAAAAACTCAAACATGTGTCTCACAATATGAATTTCACCCATTTCTTGATTCTCATGGTCCAAAGGAATAAAACAAAATCAAAACTTTTGAATCGACAATGGCTAATTCACTAGCACACGGAGCATGTCAAGATAGAACAACATAATAATAAGCTTTGTTCATTACAATATGCCATAGCACATGACCATTTTCCTTCACGATATCATTCCAAATATACAAAATTTACTTTCTTTCATGTACCTAACAATATTAAAATATAATTATTAGTGTATGTGGGTAATAGGTTTAGCTTTAATACCTCATTCTTTCCCTAGTTACCAAGATGCACTAGTACTTGTATGATTTTCAAACACCTTATTCATAGTGGATTTATCATAGCCAATAGCATGAGTGCCATGTATAAATAATCATGGTCATGGATCTTATTATGACATTTTTTTAAAAGTTTCTCTCTTCCTTCTATTCCCAATAATCAAGGAAGAGGCACAAACTCAACATAATCATTACATAGAAACTCCCAATGAAGTAGTACAAAGGAAACTGCCAAAGGAACATAATGTCAATGAGATTTGAATCTAGGTAGGGAAGTTATCATTAAACCATCCCAACCACCTGAACTACATTACACTATGCTAAATCATTTATGCCTTCTTAATTATAACTTATTAGCATGCTGCAAAGTTATACCACTAAATCGGTATTTTGTTTGATACAAGTTTTTATTTGAAACTTATTTGTTGGCCTTTTCTTTGGGTTTGTAAGAAGCATCATTGGAACCAATTATTTGTATCTTCACCGATTCAAAAACAAGCTATTCTTTATTTGATATAATATTTGTGGTTTCTATAGCAAGTCTTGAATTTACAAATTATATATAAGATAAACGATAGATAAAAATAGGATTTTCAAATATCATTTGAAGCAAATATCATAGAATTATTATGTATGAAGATAACAAAGAATAAAGTGTTCAAGGGAATTTATGTCACTGAAATCTCACCATAATGTTGATTTTGTGGGACTCTCACCTTTGTATACATCAAGTTACAATAATATATAAAATATATCAATTTTTATTGCAAACTGGGAAATTTTTTAATCTCGTTTTACTAGACCAAAGATGTAGAGAAAATAAAAAATGATACTAACAAGTAACAAAATTTATATGGATGATACTAACGAGTAACCAAGAATATATATAAACATTGTTACAAGCATAGATACACGAATTGAGACATTTTTCAGAAGTTCAAGTAGTTGTTAGTACAATAAAGAGCTAGACCAAGATGCATATTTATTGACATGCCATGAAGCATGCATACGAGGAAGTTATGCTCCAAAAACTTAAAAGGTAGTTTATCACATGAGAAACACTAAAGTGCTTGCATTATCCCTCACTAAATGCTTAGAATAAAGGCACCAGTAAGAACAAGAAAAAGAGGAATTTTATAAGATGTTGAATATGCTTTATAGAAATTTTCATATAAATTTCTCAAAACTCGGTTGAACAATTTGTTGCTGTATAGTGAAATAAAAATAGATCACAATATTGTATAAGATAGGAGGCAATTCTTTTGAACAAATATAAATGATTGATGATTTATATTGAAATAAAAATAGATCTCAACATTGCATAAGGAATGAGGTAATTCTTCTAAAGTCTAGATGATGATGATACTTTTGGTAGAACAAATAGATATCTCAATAAAACCTTGAGATATTTTGAATTCACAATCTTGTTCTTCTTTGTGACATCTGTCATTCTTTTCTCATTAATTTTTATGGTATAGGTGCATTTGAGAAACAAAGTTAAACTCTGCAAAAAATTGAAAAAAATATAGTTGCCAATTTGAGACCCATATGCATTTTTTTATGGTCATGGTAGTTGATATATTGAGAAGAAAATAAATTATTGTAACAAGCTTTTGAGAGTTGAGCCAACTATGTCATACACCTTATGTTTTTTGCTTCGTTTTAAACACAGCTTTTGTAAACTTAAAACAATTATCTAGTGCAAAACAATGTAATTCCAACAATCATCAACATTGTAGAATATAAGAGAATATAAATTTTATCAAACCATATTCGATACCAACTACCCTATTTGACTAAGATACTACATATAAGTATATCTTTCTAGGTAGTAGCAAACTCCTCTAACTTCTTCATTCTAGGCTAAAAAGACCGTCGATAAGATTTCAAAGAGGAGGAAAAGAAAGCATTGAAAAAACATGGTTTGGTCCAAGATCCCGCAACAAAGAATTATTGTACACATCTTGCCACTATGTTTCCATTGGTTCCTACAGTTTCTCCTTGAAAAGCTACTTCCTAGCCACTAATCCAAAGGAATCAATATAGTTGATAAATAGAACACACAGTTCTTTGATGAATGTAATTATCAACACAATAATATTACTATGAATCAGTTCATTTGCATGCTTTATTATTTCATAGGAAAGGAAAATTCGATATAATTCATTTTTTCCTAGATACAAAGAGCTAAGCAAGTTTATGGTAAAATTCACACTGTAGAGGTATTATTCAAGTTGAGATATTGTGTTGGAGGATAATGCTCATGCATAAGTTAAATATAATGTATTATTTGTAATGGTATCATTAACACAAAGTTACATCAATTAAATAGTATAACCACCTAAGTGGTAAATAGAAGGGGATCAACCACATTTTATTAATTGGCTTTGATATGATAAAATCATATGATCCACATATTTTTGTATATTGTAAGTAAAATAATAGTTGGAGTCTAAGTCGGTGGTGATTGAAGTTCAAACTATATTTTAAGATGGTATCAAAGAGGAAAGATTTAGAGTTAGAAATTGATTCAAGTTTGGACATGATTGAAAGTTAGAAATCAAGAAGATTAAAGAACACTTAGATGATTGTGCATTCAAAAAAAGGGAAAGCATAAATATTTGATGTATTTTTCAAATAAAAAATATTTTGAATGGAAAAATATATGTATTTTTAAAGTTTCATATGTTGCAAACGATAGAAAATAGGATAATAAAGTTAATGCCCATGAGAAACAAAACATCAACAACTTTGAGAAATAATTCAACAGACATCCAAAAATATTTGTGAAAGCCCATACTCACAAAATAAGTTTTCATTTTCATAGTAGAGAGGATTAGGTTGTCAGTGCAAAAATAATGCAGTAATTCATATCAGATAACTTACACACCAAATTCAACCAATAGTGATTAAGAAAAACACATGCAACAAGTCCTCACAAAATTATTATTAGAGGTTTTCTTGCACAAATATTAACAAATAAAACTTTTCATATGGTGGCTAGTAGTCTAACAACAATTATGAGGGTTAAATCTTAGATGTAGTAACCATTCACTTGTTATAATCAAATATTTATAAAATGATAAAAATAACAAAAACCAAGGAGAAAAAAGTACATCTACCACACATAATGATTACAAGACTTCATTTTCCAAAGATAATTTTTTTATTTATTAAAATGATAACACTCGTGAAGAAGCTCATTGTTAGAATGGGTAAAGGGGCCTTCTCCTTCGGAGATTTCTTTAAGATCCTTGATCTACAATTGCGATTACTTCCTTTCTCCAAAACCTGGTTGTAACGATTCACATACAAAAAAAGAAAGATAAAAGGAAGATGGCAAGGTTCCAGTGCAGAGCACTCAAATGTCACAGGATCAAAGGTTGGACAGTGATAATGGCCAGGAGAGAATACCTCTCTATTTATATTAAAATGCTAGGTTAGATTTAATGTGTTCCAATAATAATATGTTTGTGGACCAAATCAAGATCTAACCAATTTTGGTATTTTATTATTATTTGTCAGAGAAAAGGTCGAAGAAATAATAAATAACCTTTTTTTAGATAATTATCTCAAAAAATAACGAGTCATTGAGTTAGTTAATAAAAAATGATAAAATGATAACAAATAATTAATAAACAAGTGAGTTTATTAAATTACTTATAGGTGAAATGACAACATATGTTAGAAATAATTTATAAATAATGATTTAATAAATTATATCTATGAGAATGGATTAAGGAATAACCAATAAATAAATGATTTATTGAATTATTCCTATCGAAATGGAAAATGTGACTGAAAATAATTTTTATTTCTTTCAACTTTAATGAGAGAAAATATGAGAATAACATAAAGTTAATGAATTTATAAATTATTCTCATGTGGGTAAATTAATTAATTAAATAACTTAGGAAAGGTGGTTCCTTAGACTATTTTCTTAGGTGAAACTGGGTTTTAATGTGTAAAAACCCATCTTACCTTGTGTATATTGATCCACTTAATTAATTATGGCTAGGTGATCATTTTTTATGTGATAACAATTAGGGAAAAACACTACACATTTGACAATAGATAGACAAACAAAAACAAAGAGAGATTGGAATGCTCACATATAGAGAATAACAATAATAAATAAGTACCCTAAGGGGTTACATCAATCAATTGTTGCCATTTTTGTTTGGAATTTGGCTAGTTCTATGCTAGTAGGTGCCCAATTCAAATCCTCTTATAGATTAGGTGCACTAGTTTATTCTAACGAGTTTAGTAGGGATGTGTAGCAAATTCTCCATGTTCTTCCTTGCTCGTGTAGTAGCATTGCTCCAAATATTATTTTCTTCATCTCCCCAACTGCTCTCATGCCAAAAATCAATCAGAAATATAATAAAATAAAATAAATTGCACACTAAAACTAGAATTAAAAAAATTGAGAAAAACTAACACTTCAATCAAGATCAAATTAAATAAATAATTTGAAGGAAAATTGTGCTCTCGTTGAGTACTGTCATAGCTTCCATGGATGAAAAGAGGTGTCATAAAACCAATTTTGCAACAACAGAAGATTGATAGATAAAATTGTTTTAATGAATTTCCCCAAATTGATTTTTTGTTACAATTTCGTAACCCCATCTTTTGCCAAATTTTTGGCATATTAAATGTGTAGATTTGGTTGAGTTAATGCTCCCATAATTTTCTCCTCGACTCTATCTTTCTAACATGCCATCTTGGGCATCATTTGGCCTAGTAAAACTTGAAACATGCCTCCAAAGCTAGACTATCAAAATTACTTATTTGCTAAAAATGCATGCCTAAGCCAAAATTGGACATTTAAAATTAAATAATTAAAATTAACTAATTATTAATGTACAAATTATAAAAAATTATATAATATTAAATTAATATTTACAAATTCTAATTATAAATTAATTAATTTAAAATATATTAAAATATTAAATACATTGAAATATTATTAAAGTGACATATTTAAAAGCTTTGGGTCTCGCCCATTTAATTATTACCAAGAAGAGGAAGGGAGTATTGAACGAGACTTATAAGGAGGTTGAGTGGGAGGTATGAAGGACCTCTGGGATTATATTTCGGTCACGAGATTGGGAAGAGATGAAGTTCCAAGGTGAGGTGAGAGGAGGGACACGTGGAGTGGGTCCTTTTTTTCTCATAAACTACTTCATAAGAATGTTAAATAAAAATTGCGACTTTATTGCAATTGAAATAAACTTTAGAGACCCGAAGTGTTTATAGGACAATTAGCAATAAAATCAAAATTAATAAAAATTTAATAAAAATCGATATTTATATATTAAAATTAATTAATTTACAGAAATTAAAATAATATACATTTTGTATATTTTTAGCTTAGGTGGTGAGAATCACTAAACTTTAGATAAGCGCCATTTGTAAACCGTGACTCTAAATGAGATAAAATGAGAACCGATGGAAAGCTAGCGAAAATTGAATGTAATGATTTAATCAAAATACAAATCCGAAGAATATGAAAATATCGTAAAAATATCACACAATTAACCAAACAAAAATATTAAATGGAGATATGACCAAAATTTACATATAAGGTCCTCATTATTATTATGAAGATAATAAATTAAAAATTGGGAGGTTGTGATTTTACCACAACAATGGAAACACACAGGGAAGAAGCAGTTATCTTTGGTTAAAAGGTAATGAGTTTAACTTTACCCAAAGGTTAAAATGATGAATTCTTATTAAGTTGTCAAACAATAAAACATTTCCCATGGGTCCCACATTAATAGATCAAGTGATATAAGTTCAA